>JAUZND010005309.1:0-31884 GCA_034780555.1 Coelogynopora nodosa
CCCCCCCCCCCCCCCCCCCCCCCCCCCCCCATTCGATGGTCTAGCTGGCTCCACATAAAACCTAGCCCTCCTATAGTCACTGTGTAGCTATAAAATGTTTACGAAATATCCCACCATTGCTTGCAAACATTTCGTATGACGTTTTTATTAATCGTTTACCAAGCAAGTAGTAACGTTATATAGTAACGTCAGATAATATGTTGACAATTTTGTTAACATTTGATTAATCTGAACTATTAATATTGTCTAATTAGTCATGCGTCTATTAAAAAATCCCCCCCCCCTAAACGTTAACGTTTGCAAACCTTCCAGACGTTTAACAAACTAAATTGTGCTGTCGCGGTAGTTGGTATCAGTGGCACCTTTATAAACGATAAACTTTGATAACGATAAATATGGTATAAATAACAATTTTATTATAATCACAGAATATACATATACATACATATATGGCATTTATTTTATTAAATATAACGTTTAATATTTAATGAAAAATAATCAAGAGAAAAATGTACATAATTATGTAGATGTCACGTGTTAACCATTTTTAATTACATTTTAAATTCTTTAAAAAAAATTATCATTTATCAAATATTTCCATAATTATAAATTAAATCAAACACAACGAAGAATTAATTCGAGAGTGGGAACGATCGTTTTAAATGATTTGATTGTATTTGCTTTTCATGTAAAGTGCGAGAAGAAAGAAACATGGAAAGAAACACATCAAATATGACTTAATCAAGCTAGACTTATTTCAAAGCAATGAACACGTTTTCTGTGAAAAGTGGCTGTTTGCACAATTGTCCACTTTCCCAAAATGAATTTCTCCGTCTATAAACAATTCTCCTTTTTTCATTTGAATTGACTGCGCAATTCTGGGTAATTCTTATCAGCCTAAGAACAAAATTATTAAATAAAAACGCATAATAAGTCATTTCATGAAAGTATGAAAGTGATGGTAATTACATACTCACAGTCTTAAAGTCATATAGGTATATAAGTCTCTCCGTTCAGTGGGTCATATTGTAAAAAAATTGTAAATTATCTGATGTATTAAAACATAGAACATTTCCTGAATATTGCCACATCGTGCAAATTGTCAAAGCTTTCAAAATTATCAAATCATGCTAACTAACAAATTAACTAAAAAAAAAAACTTTTTATAATATTTAGATAGAATGATATTTCACCAATATTTATAATTATACTATTTTTATTGCATTCAAGTTTACATTATATTGCATTCAATTATGAACTTTATGTGTTAATCGATTTATAGTTTCACAAATTATATTTGGTTTTGACTTCATTCAATTTATTATTGCAAGCCCGTAGCCAGGGGGTTTCGTACCGTTCGAAAGAACGACCTTTTTAAGTTTGATCAAAATGTGCCCTTTTTATAGACTGCAGAAAAAAAATTGTAGTACAATATATATAATCAAGTGACATGAACCAATGTGCCTTATATCCAGGATAACATTGTTTGAATACCATATAGTACCTATATAAGTATAAATATTTTATCAGCATGTTTACGTTGTTGAAAATTGCTTGTGTCATTCTGGTCACCTCTTGCGTGTGTGAGAGAAGCTTCAGTGCCATGCGAAGATGAAACAATTACTATATGCGATGCACAATGGGCCAGAAACGACTCTCAGCTCTGGCACTCATGCATATCCATCGAGAGAAAAAAATCGAAACCGATCTTGTAGTCAGACTATTCAGTGCTAAACACACCCGCAGAATGCAATTTCATAGTGTTTTGGTGTAGGTTATTGTATAAGACTGACATACATTTATTAATTAATCATTTATTGTAAATTGCATACTTATTGTAGTGTACATTTTCTAGAACATGTAGGTATATTATACATCGATAAATTTACTTTTATTCTATCTTTCATACATTTTGTATACTCATGCTTTTCATATTAATATTTTAAAAATACAATATAATTTTATAGATAATATGGAAATGTCCTTTTTTGATAAAAACGAATGACCCTTTAAAAAAGCTGGCTACAGGCTTGACAATATAAACATAAAAAAAACTAAATCCTTTGCCATTATTTCATTTATTTAAATATGGATAACATTGCACAAACAATTTATAGAATAATTTATATTGAACTAAAATATATTTTAGTTTGATATATCTTTATTATAATCTATATATACATTCTCGGAATTTAAACTAATTTGTTATGTAGCAAGGATAATATTATGTAATTAGTCCTTAGTATTATTATGAGTAGTTTTATTATATTAGTCATTATTCTGTAATCATTTAATCTATTTAAACTATTTTATTTCAATATATATTTATTATGGTGCATCTACACATATCACATATGATCATACATTATTTCTTATTAATTAAATAACTAATTAATTGATAACTTAGGCTTTGGTATCACATCAACAGACAAAAACACAGAGAATATATTTTAAATAAAACGGATATCAATAAAGTAAAACAAATTATTTGAATAAATAGCACTAAAACAAATAAATATTGCAAAAATAATTTAATAAAAATATAAATAAAAAAACCCTAAATCCTTTGCCATTATTTTATCTATTTAAATATGGATAATGTTGCACAAACAAATACTATTTTAGTTTGATACATATTTATTGCGATCTATATATATACATTCTCAGAATTTAAACTAATTTGTTATGTAGCGAGAATAATAGTGTGTAATTATTCCTTAGTATTATTATGAGTAGTTTTGTTATAGTCATTATTCTGTAATCATTTAATCTATTTAAACTATTTTATTCCAATATATATTTATTATGGTGCATCTACACATATCACATATGATTGTACATTATTTCTTATTAATTAAATAATTAATTAATAACTTAAGCTTTGGTATCACAGCAACAGACAAAAACAATGTTAATGCAACCTAATATTTATAATGAAATATATAATCTACTATTGAAAATAAAATTCTGGGCATTTAAAAACTTTGTTATGTTCCGAGAATAATATTCTCACAACATAGTGAATTTGTTTAAATGCCGAGATTCTTGCAATTTATAAATTATGATATTATAGGTATACCAGAAGCATATGAATGATGTGAATATGATTGATTCCCATTTTTGTGTAGTAAATTTTAACATTTATATTTACATACCTTACAAAAAGCATTTACATTATCATTAGTTATCAGTTGACAAAAAGAGCACATGAAAATACAAAATGATATATGACTCAAAACATTGCTAATTTGAATCTTATTGGCTGTCACTTGTGTATTACACTTATTTACCTACACTGATGTTAACACCTACTCATTCCTGGCTATAGTTCAAATACTAAATAGATATTAAGCCTTTTAAAATAGGGGATGATCATCCCAACATGTCAATTGTTAGTTATTGCAAAGCATATATTATTATTATTTTGATGACAATGAAAATCTCAAATACCATACTTTGTCATTTATAATACAATAGTATACTAAGTAATTAAGTATTGATTGACATGAACATAAATAATAAAAATAGAGGTAAAAACAAAATATTGTATATCATTAATTTTATTGCTCATGCCCATGGCTATAATAACCTATATACAAGTTGATTCAAAACAAGCTGTAAGCATAGTTTTTACACATGACAAATAGCACATAATTCAATATATTATTCAGTATCCTAGCAATAGTAAATCAATAAAAACTTGAGTAAGTAAGTAAATTAAGTAAACATATTGCATTGTTCTTTATTGCCCTAATCAGTAAAACATTTCCAACATCTCCTGGACCTGGGATTATCATTGTTGTTTGTGTGCTGGGTGAATTGAGTACCTACTGAGAAGTGGGTTGCCCTGGGCCTGAACATGAAATTCCATATTATGATTGTCTGGCAGAATTGATCAGATATAGGCCTCTCAAAATAGAAGAAGATTTTCTGTCTGTTCTTTATTTTTCAAATAAAAGGCTGAAATGAATTATTAAAAAAACATTATAAAATTGAAAAATTATTTAATTATATCTTCAAATAAGACATTATTATATACTTTTCAATTAGAAAGGACTACCTTGTACAATATAAAGACTAAAGCTTTCTCATATTAGAGTGCACTCTTCTCAGGCACCATGCAACACAATACAATAATATTAGCACATAAAACACAATGCACCATATAAAATATTGTTCAGTGACAAATTCAAAAGATGACAATGATTCCCTATTTTTCTCTTTTGTAACAACAATACATAGAGCATATGTAAATAGGAGTAAGTAAATTCTTATCCAGTATCTTTTCTATTGCCATTATCCCTCTATTTTATATGCTATGTTGCAGCTGTTACTAATCCAAAATAATCCAATTCTTTTCAAGTTTTAATTTGACATAAAACTGTAATATACCAATATAAAATTGTATTAGAAACTATCTACTTAGTTATAGCAAATATATTATATATCTTTGTCAAAGCATTATAGTATTATTCAACAGTTTAGAAGGTTTTAGATATAGCTTTAGAATGTGTTAGACTGTAGTATTTTATATTGAGTATTTAGAATTAAATAGTTTATAACATATGTAGTTTTAATTTTTTAAACATATATTATAAACTTCTTTGAAAAACAACCTATAACTATCTAATACTTTCAAAAGCTATTCTATCATTTTCTAAACTGTTGAACAACATTATAATGTTTGTCTTTATAATATAATGCTTAACATAACAATAACAAACACATGCATATATAATAACAAACATAACTATATAATATATGTTTACTAAGCTTTGTGAACGATAATATGCTGTCTTCAGCTTTTTCTGGATATGCATAAAAAGATGAATGTATGACTCCTTCATAACTGTATTGATAAAATCAATTTCTTAATTATCGACCATTGGCCATCCTTATCCATTCTCAGATTCAATACCACATCCTATTCAATGGGAAAGAGGATCATCCCATTCATCTATATTGACTGTATCCAATCAGGAACTAAGCCTACAGCACTGTCTACAAAACTGTTTATATCTTTATAGTTCACAAAATTTATCAAAATTGAAGAAAGTGATGAAATAGATTAACTTTCTGATGGGTTCAATAACTGATACTATAGGTACCAATATATATATATGTTATAGGCATACTAATACAATATATATACACAAATAATCATAGTCATTTAATGGTCATATAATCATTTTAATGGTTAGACCCAAATGCAGGGTACTGGAGTACCCCAGCCCATACCCTTTCAATTGTCAATTCTCAAGTTTATACTGGATGAATTGCTTAGATATTCTATGACTTTTTCTATATAAATGACTAGATAATTACTTAAACTTAATTGGTATTATATATTTTTCACCAGCTAATAGTTAGTTGACCCTTCTTGGGGTACCCAAATGTAAAGTATATAGAGTAACTGTAAAAAATTTAAAATACCTTGTATAAAATCATATTCTACTCAAATACATGTATTTGCATAGTATTATGTTGATCTATATATCTATTGTGTAATATACCATTCCCCTAACATAGGTAATTTGATAAGCTATATATATAATAATAATATATAAGTAACATATAACCTATATTTTACTATATAATATGTATGACAATATATTATAAAACCACAATTTTTCTATCTCTAATCATTTTATTCTAAATAATCTATTCCAAATTTACCCTATACACTTCACAAACACTAACATTCATAGCATTCAGATTGCAAATGAGCATTAAACTAGGTAAGTGAAATTTCAATTAATGGCTGGTGTCCTCCTGACTATAGATCTGTTTGTTGAGTTCCACTAGAGTGTCAGAGCTCTTCCAAACTGCTTGTGGATAAACTAGGTAATAGACGAACTACACTTGTTGGTGCCTACTCTGAAAGCTATATAAAGAAGCCTTCCTGCTTTGGCAATGCTAACTGATGGCCATAGTAATCATACAATATGTTTATTCTGGGATAAGGGCAAGAAGTCTGTCAATGTGTTCTCGACAATGCATGTATCACTGAGGGATCTTAGTCCCTAGGATGGAAAGAGTGAAATTGTATTCTTCTACAATCAAACAAAGTTGGGTGTGGACATTCTTGGTAAGCTTGTCAAGTGTTACAGATCAAAGCAAAAATATCGATGTTGGCCCTACCATATCTTTTTCATGATAATACATTGCATTATCTATGTAGCTTGTATGATGTATTGAATAGTAAACAACAACGAAGAAAGCCACTATAACTTCAAGAAAGAGCTAGCCTATAAGCTGATAATGACTCTTTTCCGTTTAAGATTTGGTGTCTGAGAAGTTCAGTAAAAGAAGCCATGAAATTGGTCAGGAATTGAACCGACAAATGTTCAAGGACAGTTCTGTAGAGTCACCCAGATGCAACAAGACTCTGTTCCTTTTGCCCATTAGAAACAAACTGATAGTTAAAGACTCTGTGCAGTGCACATGGAAAGTACATATTATAATGTATCTTCTGAACACCAAATTGCTATTTTCTCGGAATGCCGACAGTGAGATCCTCCATTTTTTATATCTACCTGACAATATACCCGACAATACACATTTTTTATATCAGGTCTAGCTATTAATAAAGTGAGGCGGGTTTAACCCTTAAATAAAAATGTCATCAACATTTAATAATTTTCTGCATAAGCTAACACCTTTCAGTATCAATAGATTTTATTCATTATAATATTTATTAAAATGCTTTTATGTTTCTAATGTGCTACTAACTGTTTATGTTTTAGATTGTTCACTGCAATGGCTGATGCAAAGTAATTTTTTTATTTTAATATTTTTCAATACTGTACATTTTATATTATTATTTTTTAAATAATAGATAAGTTTATTTCATGCAATGTAATAGAAAAGTATTATAACATATTGAGTTAGAATATATTATCATGATAAATTATGACAATTAATATTTTAATTTCTAATGCATTAATTGTAATTCTATGAGAATATAATGCATGTATTTCATAAACTAATTTTAGAGCTGAAATATCGAAAGGTGCTCTAAAGAAACAACAAAAACAGGCTGAAAAAGCTGCAAAAAAGGAGGCGTACAAGCAACAAAATACGGTAATCAAAATGTTCTTTTAGTTTTTTGGGTTTGATGTGCTTTTATACATTATTATAATAGCAATGTATGCAGCATTTTTATAGTGGGGATTTTTATAATTTAAAATTTATATTGGTTTTATAAAGCCATATACAAAAATATATATATATCAAAAATAATATTCCATTTACCAAGGTTTTGTGAACCTTGAAAACCATGTTATTGTCATGTTGTTATTTCTCTTTCAGGCTGCCTCAGGCTCCAATGGTAAACCCGAAGAGGGCGGTGACAACGAGCTAGCGGATGTAGCCAAGGATTGCTACGGTACTATCGGTCTCATTCAGTCTCAGACGAAGCTGTCCAAGGTGTACACTGACCTCGGCCAACTGTTGCCTGGTCTCGCGGGAAGTCAAGCCTGGGTTCGTGGACGTCTGCACACGAGCAGGGCCAAGGGGAAGACGGCTTTTTTTGTACTCCGTTTGCAACAGTTTACGGTCCAGTGCGTTCTTTCGGTCGGAGATAAGGTGTCCAAACAGATGGTTAAGTTTACCTCTGGGTGAGTGGTAGTTATCTGGTTAGTTGATGGGGGGTGAGCTTTCAGTACTACTTAGTGGAAGTATCACTATTGATTACGGTAATCATGGTATGCGATTTCAAAACAACATGGTTCTTGATATTTTAGGCGATTATTTTTCTTGTATTTTGGATTGTAAAATTTTTTGCTGTAAATTGTTTCCTTGCGAAATATTATACTTTCCGGATGTATTGTATGCAAACACTATGGTTTTTACGATTGAGAGTTGTACTGAAATTTACTGAAATATATAACTTATTTTTGAGTAAACGTATCTAAAGTTGTGTTCGGTGAAAGTCTGTAAAACTTTATATCCATATGGTAGGTTTGTGATTTTTCTAACTTTATTAAATCTTATGACGCAATCAATCCATATAAATATTGTGAGACCAATCGCAGTTCTTTAAAGATTTAATATATGTTTACTTCGAAATATATAATAGTAATTCCATCATGTAGTAGATTACTATTTAAATACTTTAAAAATTGTGTTAACTTAAAGTGTTTCTTATTTTAGGAATTCAATTTATACATTGTGTGATTACTAATACAAACATTTCATGTTTGGACCTTCCTACAATTGGTCTTCCTTTTTCTTACTCCTGCACCATTGTTCTTTCTTGCTAATACAGGTCACACACCCCCTTCCCTCCTAGTTTAGATAAGATTTACTGACTATTTGTTTTTTATTTAAATCTGATTATTTTCGATAATTTTGTTATCTTCTTTCCAATGGTATGTCATAATTAAGCAGAGTTCAGCTGCATGTTACTATAGCATAACTCACCGCATTCTCTCTCCACTGAAGTATCACGAAGGAATCCATCGTGGACGTACTGGGCGAAGTGCGTCGTGTTGATAACAAAATCGAGAGCTGCTCACAGAGCGATGTTGAGCTTCATGTCCTCCAGATTTGGGTGGTGAGTGCTGCGGCAGCTCGACTTCCGTTGCAGATTGAAGATGCTATGCGACCTGAGAATGACGAAAATGTAGGTGGCCTGGATCGATTTATGCATTTGAGTTATGTAATGTAGATAGTTGTTTGTTAATTATAATTGGATGTTTAGTGTATTAGAAAATTTATAATGGATTATACTTTGCGAGTTTATATATTTTAATTATATAACTGAATAAAAAAGTATTGGCTATTTAAATCTTCCCGTACCTTCTCAATGGTTGTGGAAAACATATAATCTGGATAATAAAGATACGTAATTCTAGTTCAAAAGAATTAATTTTGTTTAATATCCAATGCAAGTTACATTACAATTATAGTTTTTTTTAATATTCGCTATACATAGGCAAAATACAAGATATTTATAGAATACAAATATTTTCATTTCAAATGACTATAAAAATAATATTTACAATAATTCATGTTTCAAATAGGTAGTAACTACCAATCTGAACAACAATAATGTCAAAAAATCTTATATATATGTGATCTTTGGCAAATAGCAACTATCGTAGGTATACAAAGTAGTGTCCATTTACTGCAACCAAATCGTGACAATATAGTGAACAACCAAATGACAATATTTTGGTATTGTTTCGGTGATATAAGTCACGATTCTTTGCTACATGTCCTGTATACTTTCAGAATGAACAGGATACACTTTATTTTTTAGGAAACCTCATAGAAAAGTCTAGGGGCATCAAATTTGGACCTTGTGGCATTTTTATAATTTCAAAAATGTATATTATAAATAATATTTAATTGATTTGAATCTATAGAAATAATTTGTTATAGGCCTATTATAAAAATCAAATAATTAGAAACTCGACGCTATACTAAGTACTAAATTTCGTGATGATGCTAACTTATGACAATTGCGTTTTGAAGTTTAACTCGAAGCTGCGCTAAATTCTATATTGTTTTAGAACTTAGCATAGTACTAAATACAAAAAATATATGGATACATTAAATACAATAATTTTAGTTTTAAAGAGTATATTACGATTTTTACTCATAAATAAAGTAAGAATAATAAAAAGAGGACATTTTATATAAATTATGAAAAATACTGAAAGTACAAAGTATGGGATAGTTTTGTTTAAATGCATGTCGTTGATAAATTATCCGTTTAATAGAGTCCAATGTCAAAATTTCGCCATGCAAATGTTCCTCCTCCACAGTTAGTCTCTCCTCATTGTCGCTGATTATCTAACCTTCTCGTTCTTCACACAAACCTAAAGATGAGCACATCTCTTCTTGCGCTATAGATCAAGTGAAGTAGATTAAACATATTAAACATATTATAGGAATTAAACTATGAGTATAATTCCTATAGATGATGCATAAAGTTGAATATATATACAATGTATGCATTCGATCTGCTCATTGAGATATAAATAATGACAGTTCTAATAATACTAATAACTATTATTTGTGATATAGCTAACTCTAATATAATCTGTCTAATTTGTAAATTTCACTCATTATGACTCATCAATTGTCTACACACCACACGAGACTCAGCTGCCCACTTTATCTGTTTAATGAAATAGTTTACAGGAGACATTGATTGACAGATTGAGAGACCAATCATCAGTTCAAGTAGGCCCTACCGTAACCAAAAACGGTGCTGTGCTCTAGTATTTACATTATAAGCATAACAAATAAATAGCATGGAGTAAGAAGTATAAAGAGATTCGTCTCTATGTCGGTTGCTAAGGACGAATGTAACATTTATTATGTAAAAAGTAAATTATAATATAAAATATAAATAAATATAAAGTATATGTAAGATATATTATAATACATGGTTTTATATTTTAAATTTTCTTTAGAATTCATTGCAAAATTGATATAAATGTGTTATTAGAAATTTAAAGTAAATTGTGTTCATGTTTTGGCTGTAATAATATTACTGGTGCCGAAAGTACTAGATATCTTGGGAATAATATACTTTTCATGCATTATTTCCCTTCATATTAAAAGTAAATATGTTTTTTCAAGCATGTGGTCCCATAAGGGTGTCCCGTAGCCTGGGTTCACCCGAGGGTCCGATTTGGTCATTTTTGGCAAATTTTTGTTAATGAGCATTAAAAGTATAACAGATTCTGTAAATCTGATTACATTAACCGAAAAAACTCTTTAATATGTCCTAGGTAGGTGTAAATCAATTCTCCAACTATCCCAGGTCAAACGGAATTCATTTTTAAAAATATACTTTTTTTATTTTAGAGGTATCAGTTCATTAGTATCAGGTATTCTGAGTCACCCTGTATTTATTTATAATATTTCCAATATCTTTGGTAATATTATATATATAATGTCCATACAACTATGATTTTTTACACGGCTTGCTTTGCTATAAATCGATAGGTATTGTGACTATATATAACAGTTCGTATTTATAAAGTAGTTAATAAATGTCGTTGTTTGGATAAAATAAATAGATAAAAAATAATCATTGTAATTGTATCCCAACAACATATTGTAATATGTGTTCGCTTCATTTTGAAGATTTTGTAACTAAGCGGAATTATTCCAATTACAGAAGTGCGCTGTTACAAAAAGCACAAAGTTTAATAAAATTAGTGGGAAATAAAAAGACTAATTTTTAACAGAAACAATCAAAGGACGATTTAATGCTTAGATAATTATATATTTCTGCATCAGTTTGGGTTGTTAAATATTATTCATACATTTTTTTATTTACAAAAAACTTTGTATTATTTTCCACTATTTTTTATATAAAATGTTTGTATTTTACGTATGTATAACTGTGAAAATTATTGTTAATCGTTTATTTTGGTTTCCACAAAATAACGTTTAATATTATCTATAATATACTTAAATCTAATATAAAACAATACAATAACAGAAACGCTACATCTGGTGGTATGTTGACTAATTCAACGCACACTATATGGCCTAATGTCGTACACAGCAAATTTAGCCTGCCTGTCCAAATGCTTACATGTACCAAATAGAGAAAAATTTAAGTAATTGAAGTATAATGTTTTAATTTGACAATGTAACAACCAATTATCGGTTGTTATTTAAACTATAAATAAAGTTATAATTAACATAACACAGTAATATATAATTGATTGTATAATTATTCTTTATTGTTATTAGATCACACAAAAGTCATGATAAATAGAATAAAGTATAATTTCGTAAAAAGAAAGCAAAATATCCAGCATTTAAAAATTTAATTTTAGACGGTTTATTTATTCCCACTTATTATTTAATTATGGTACTGGTATTTAAAAATGAGCGCACCTCCCTCCCCGGCCCGGTTGCTAGGCTCTCTCGCGCGTACACCAGGACACCCGACTGGACAATCGTGTCCTGGACCTGCGCACGCCCACCAACCAAGCCATCTACCGGGTGGAGGCGGGCGTGTGCCGCCTGTTCCGTGACTTTCTCACCGCCCAGGGCTTCGTCGAGATCCACACACCCAAGATCATCTCGTGCGCCTCCGAGGGCGGAGCCAACGTTTTCGAGGTGAGATAGCAGGAATTGCTCAACTTTTGAGGTTCCAAACTGAGCTTTTCGAATTATTTGGAAACTCCGCGATTTTCAGACAAATACAATTTTTGCACAAACATAATAGTCATATTAAATTAATTCGAGGATATTTGCAGTGATTATACTTATTTTGGTTTTTGTCATTTTTACGCAAATTTTAAATTCTGGTGTAGTAATTCATACAACACTAAATACAAAGTTCTAAAATGTCGCTTACCAAAGTGATAAGAATAACTATTGCGCTCTAGTAGATCAATAAACGGGACACTGATATGTACACAATAGACATTGAAATTTTAGAGCCCTTTTTAATTTTAATAATTAATTTTATATACAAAGTATTTAAGTTTTGTTATTTTTCAATAGCAAAAAACTATGACATTGGTATTTTTGTTATATATTTTTTAATTAACTTTTTTGTTCGTTAACTACCTATTAAATAAAGTTCCAATAAAGCCGATTATTTTTTATCATTTGCATAACTCTAAGAAGTGACTGTAATGTGTAAAATGACCTATACTTGAACCCCTCCTTTTACTTTGGCGGGGCTAGAGCATACAGTATAACACATTATGTTAAAATAGGTAATATGACTACCTTATGATTGTATTGAAACTTTATACAATGCATATTGCTATCTAAAATATTTGTAGTTTTTCACTATTTAAAAAATGAATTGTTACCTTGTGAATGGACCTTTACAATAAAAATTATACATCTTATCTAACATCTTTTTCCTTACCCTATAGGCTATAAGTAGCAAATTTAGAATGGATACTTCATTTTTATAGTCCCAATTCATATTCTTATTTCTTGGGCTGTTATTATAAATATTTAAAGTTATTATTGTTTAAAAGAATACCAGGTACAAATTTGCTATGGAAAATACTTCATTTGAGTCTTAATGAATCTTAATTTCATTTAAATATTTTATATTATTTATTTTTCATATTGAGTCACGGGGCTGTTTCATTATTTTCTATTATTTAATAGCTGCTGCAACTGCTATTTTGTTTTTAAAAAAATATTAAAATAATGACTAGTAAAATAATATTCCAGTTAATAATTTTACAGTTGAAATTAATTGTATTTTGTGAAATCATATATAATATAATTCAGCTGAAAAAGATGCACTAAATATTCTCTATAATACATCAATTCGTATTGTTTTAAATTCCTTCAAAAGGTGAGCTACTTCAAGACAAGCGCCTATCTCGCCCAGTCGCCCCAGCTCTACAAGCAGATGGCCATCGCGGGCGACTTCAATAAGGTGTTCACGGTGGGCGCTGTGTTCCGGGCCGAGGACTCCAACACGCACCGGCACCTCACAGAGTTTGTCGGGCTGGATCTCGAGATGGCCTTCCTGTCCCACTACCACGAGGTGGTGGACAACATAGCCGGCATGTTGGTGCATGTTTTCAAGGGGCTGCGTGATGAGTAAGCCTGTCCAACTGTTGTATACTAGCTATATATTATGGCTACACGATAAGAATGGCATTTTTCGATTAACTTTATTTTATTCTTTATTTAGACAATTCCATGGATAAACGTAAGCAAACAAATAGGGGACGCTGCAAAATCAGAAATCTAAGTTTAGTCTTTACGAAGAAAAGTTTGCAATACGCTCTCTCCAGGAATCGTTGCAACACAAGATATCGGTTAATTTTTAACAATAACCAATGAGGAACTAAACACATTTTTGAAATTATTTTTCTTCTTTAACAGTAGACCGGTCATGGGGAGGAGGTAAAATTGACACACATTTTCAATTCAGCTGTAATTCAAATAATATTTAAATTTTATATTAAAAACTAGACATTTTAACTTTCGTGTTTGTTGTAATAATCGCTTCGGGTGAGGAAGTTTTCAGTATTCCAAATTTAAAAATAATTGTCACGAGGTTTTTTTCAATCACTTCATAATATGTTTTTTGGTAGATATAACATTTTCACCATATCTGATTATAAAGCTTATTTGTGACATCTAATCCATAATATTATGTTTATCACTTGACAAAACAAATTTTATTTGAAAAAATGTGTTTTACATCAATTTTTTTACGAGTTGCACTGATTTGACTATAGTAATTTTCATTTCATCTCTCCAACTAAACCTTACTATAGATTTTCATAATTTTTAAATTAGGAAATTTTCAATAAACAATATCAAGTGATTGAGAAGTTTATAATTAATTACGTTGAAGTTTTATTTTATTATGTAACTTTTTTTTTAAATAAATGTAGAAGAAAATCTATTTATTATAGCCAAACGTGCTTATAATATAAATTAGTGGATACCAACCCACACTGATCTAAAGATGAACCATACTCCCGGGAAGTATACTCCCAATTCTTTCTTTAAGACTCGAAGTCCTACCGGCACAAATAAACGTCATGATGTTTATTGTTGTTTTCAGTTTGTAAATTACATTAATATTTTCCAAATTTGCTTAATGATTTGTTTGTAATTAAATTGTTGTAATAATTTTAAATTATTGATTATCTTGATTTAATTTTTCAATTTATATTGATTGTATTTTAATTTAGTAGTTTTTTTACGTTATTTTGATATATTAACTTATGCCTTGATAAAGAGTACAAGTTCTCGAAAACGAGTTTGGCTATAAATATAATTTTGTATACATTTATTGTGGATATTTTTAATTCTCCAGGATTCAGTAAATTCATTGTTTTAAATTATACTTTTTTTTATAAAAGTCATAGAATATTAAGTATAACTCGATTGTAATATTCCTAATAAGTTTTAAAATAAGCAGAAACATATTTCTAAAACCCAAAAAATTAATAAAATATCAAATTATGACGTCACATGAACGCTTTTTCTTTACAAAAAATTGAAGAAGTTGATGTTCTATATATAGACTTTGTCTGCACATTTTAGCTGTAAAGTATGACTATCTGATGATTTTTAGACTATTAATCGTGTGTGGGTTTTATCCTGCCCCTGTCCACCGGGCCGTTGGCTCATTGGCATGAAATGTATGAAAGTAGTAAAAATGTCGTTGTTCCGACAAACCTTATAGTTATGCCATTATTTTAAATCTTTCCGCAATGGTAGTTTTTATACTATTGAGGCTGACCACTTACTGAAAATGTTTTAACAAAAAGATTTCAATTGAATGTAATGTTGTATGATGTCATAATTTATTAATTAGTTTAATAAAGTTAGTCTTTTTTAATAATCTGTTTTATAACAATTAATGTAGATTTAAAATTGTTATATGTTAAAAATGTAGTTTACTATATTTTAAAGAATTTGTCTCTCAACTATTTTGATATTTGTTTAATTTTTTTAATTCCATATTTTTTCCAGATTTCAGAAAGAAATCGGTGTAGTCAACAAGCAATACCCTGCTGAGGAATTCAAATTTTTAGAACCGACGTACGTTGTTTTAAGAATTTTATATAGTTTATTTCTATTTATTACCTAAATTCATATTTCATTATGCATCGTGTGCATGTTTATTTGTGTATCTTTATGTTTGTATTCTATATCAATACTGGCCTACATTTAAGATGTTAAAAATATTATGAAATGGTGTCAACCATGTAATTTTCATTATAGTATACAATAAATAATATTTATTTTTGGTTATTATGTTTTAATAGTATTGTATATTTTTTACGACGGCCGCATTTCTACACATATTTTGATAACAATATCAATATTCTCTTTTTCTGTTTTAACTCGATGCCACGCATACATCGTCCCTTTCAGACTCCATCTTAACTTCAAAGAGGGCATTCAAATGCTGCGCGACGCCAATTGGGAGATTGGCGACTTCGACGATTTGAGCACACCAGCTGAGAAGTTTCTTGGCCGATTGGTCCGCGAGAAATACGATACTGACTTCTACATTCTGGACAAGTACCCGCTGGCTGTGCGCCCCTTTTACACCATGATTGACCCCGATGATGACGTAGGTTCCACTCTTAACGTCAGGGTTCCCAGGAGTTTTGGAAATCAGAAATATAACGAAAATGTCTTCGGAAATAATTTTTAGTCATCTTAGAAACCGATTTCGGTTTACTGTGTATGTTTCTATTTCAGGTTGAAATGAAATTGTAATTTTTTTATTTGCTTTTTTATTTAAAATGAATAACAATTGCTATTAACAACGATTACTTTTGTATTAGTGCTGAATAATTATTTAAAAAACTTGTTCTATATATAGTTGAATTTGTCTCTCCCTTAACATGATTGTAATAAATAGATTAATATTAAAAAAGAAGCAAATACTAATAGGTCTGCATAATTATGGTTTACTCAATGAAATAGACATAAAATCTTAGACATCTACTACAGTATATAAGGTTGATTTTAATTTTATGATTACTCCACTGTTTATTGTTTGTATCGGAAACTGGCATCTCTCTCCTACATTGTACGTAATAATATAATATCTACTCAAAAATGAGGTTGACTGATTAAAGAATTTATATTTGTAATATTCTACTACTATAAATTGTAAGTAGTATATAATAAATTATAATATATTTTAGTTTAGTGAAATTGTAATGCACGTTTACCTCTAATCTGACAGCGCTACTCGAACTCTTACGACTTCTTCATGCGAGGTGAAGAAATTATGTCAGGCGCTCAGAGAATTCACGATCCAGACTTACTTTTAGAGAGGGCTAAAGTGCACAACATTGGTGAGTCAAGTGTTCCATTTCAAGTTCTGAGGGTCAGAAGTAAATAGAAAAGGCATGACACAACGATTTTAAAATGTGTTAATTGTTCGTCAAGTCTTATTTATGATCCGGAATAATCGTATTATTCCTATTTCTTGTCTTGAGGTTTTTTGCACGAATGTAACGAATAATAGAGTGGCCAAGGAAATATCCGATTGGTTGGCAAAAATATTTATTTTAATTCAATATTGAACCATTGAACCAGATTTTCCTTGTTTAATATTCCTAATAATGCAAATACTGCATAATGTTATAATTTTTTTCAATTTAAACGATAAGAGTTGCCCGCCTTAGTATTTATAAAAAATTAATTGTATTTAAAAATTAGAGAAAGAAACGTACTGTGTAATTTTAGTTGTGATAGTAGAACCACTGAACATTGATTCACTTATTCAGCTCATTTGTATAAATAATTTTTTGAAATTTATATTCAACTATTTCAAAGGTTTAATTGTTTGAGTACTTTATTATTTATAACTATGGATTGTGTTCTAATTAAAATTATTTTCCTATTCGGACGTTATTATTAGACACCCTACCTACCTCATAACGCCACATAATATGACTATGAGATTATAAATTATTTATAACAATTATTTCGACGTTTTGTTTATCTCCTTTCATTTAAATAATTTTGTTTATATTATTAACTTTCGAAATCCAAAATACATAAATGCCGAAAGAGCTACGTAATGTATAAAAATCTCCCTCCAGCCCAAAAACGCCTATTTCTTAAAACCTCCTCCCCCCAAACGCCCGGCCGGCCTTAGTTATAAACTTTGAAAATAATTTGGACACAACACCCTATCTAACTAACACTTCTAACAACTTGCTTTAAACTCTCGATAGTTGTTTTATAAAACACACTCAATAAATTGCCTCTACGTATTTCAAATTCTATTTAATTAAATCGATTAAAGTAATTTGTAAATTTCTGAAATAATAATTCTGTAAAATTGATGGTACTTACTCTGACATCCTTTTTTAGGGTTAATTTATTTTTATGAATGGAATATTAACGTTATGATTTTGATTCTAGATGAACCACCATTCTATATTTTTCTAATTACATAAAATATATAATGAAATATGCAAAAGGGTGTGACTTTCACTTCGTAAATCATTTCAAGTAAAAGAACATGATCTTATATGCACAAAGTCCCTCCATTCAATAGGAATCTTCACTACCACCATAAATTCATTTCTAACATAAAAGGAAATGTGACGAAAAATAAAAGCAGTTAACTAACACTGTGTGTTAATTACGAGTGTGCCAAAATGTCATTAGCATCCTCCAAATGCTATCTGAATAACAAATCTAATAACCAACGTCACTGTGTACATTTAATGGGGTCCCAGTTAAGCTAAGATACCTCACATTACACTATCTAATAAGGAACTTAACTTACTATAATTTAATATTTATTTAATGCAACATATTGACATAAAATGGCCTCTTGTTTAACTTCTGATTGCTGAATATTTTGATATATATATTTAATGTTAAAAATGAGATTATCATTTATTAGCATTATATATTTTTTTTGGTTGCCACGTTATTAACGGTGTGTTGAACTCTATATCCCATTCTTGATGGATTTCTTTTGTAGACCCGGAGACGATTCGCGCTTACATCGATTCCTTCCGCTACGGCTGCCCGCCACACGCAGGTGGTGGAATCGGTGAGATAGATATAATGTCTTCGTGTTTTCGGAAAATTTGATGTGTCACAAATATCACTGCTGTTAAATCAGAGGGTTGTACATTATTTTCTATATGCATAATATATTATTTGAATATTATTTTGTGAAATAATTTAGTGTTTTTATTTCTTTTGGTAATATTTTCGTTTACCGAAAATATTTTTATAGGTATGGGTTTATTTCAAAATTTGCCTGTTGACTGTTGGTATATTCAGTAAGTCCCTGAATGATATGTAAATCAGTTGGTTAAAAGAATATACCTACATAAAAGTGATGAAATTTAATTTTTTGAAATAGGGAAACATTAAAATTTTCAAAAAATCCACTGAACAATTATGTAATTTTGTGAATAGTATAAATGTGAATAAATATTAAATTCTAAATCCTTCTAAAATATTCGGTTTGACTTTGTATATTCACATGTAGCCATCACCATATTGCGTGTGTATGACTTAATACTTTGTTATAAATTATTGTATCCTGCGAAAGTTAGTATCGTACTTTGTAGTTTGACTAATACTAAGAAATCATATCTTAGTTTAAGTACTTGTGTTTACCTTTGCTGGTTATAATATCTTTTAATGGTTACCTTACTGACATAAAAAGGGAAATTATTATACTGGCATGGTCTTCAATATTTCTTCACTTGTGAGAGCATGTTAGTTGGTTGATCCAGCGCAGCGCGTCCTGTAGCAGGACCGTGAAGGAAGCCACTGACCCCGGCCCTATAGCGGTGTTAGTCCACATGTTAGCATGTGTGAGGTTTGTAGGGTGGGTAGGGCAGTTGAGTACCTATGTCTGAGATGTTTGACCACGCATACAGATACTATACAACGACTACGTGCAGAGCGAGTTGTAGTGTACAAGGGTGACATTTTAAGATTGAATATACTTGTCGGGAAGAACGGCTAATTCTCAAATGTAAACAATGGATTGGTCTATATTATCATCTCATTGTTCATCTGAAACCATTAATCAATATTTCTGTTCTGGTGCAATTACTCAAATTGAATTATAAATTGAAATTGTATTAATTTGTATGTAGCATTTAAGAGTTTTCCTATTATCTATTATTCCCTAGTAAAAAAAACTCTTATTCTTAGACATATTACATACTTTATTGTAGTTGGATATATATATATAAAGAATTGTAGTTAATTGTATGTTATATTTAATTATTTTTGGTTAAAACCATTGTGCCTTAAAATGTTGTAATTCTAGTAAACCAACCCCAGCATATAGTTATATGTTTCATCTTATTGTGTCTTTCCCTTCTGACAGGCATGGAACGGGTCACAATGCTATATCTGGGTCTGGATAACATCCGTAAATCGTCGATGTTTCCCCGCGATCCCAAGCGGTTAACACCCTAACTTGGTTATAGACTCTTCGTTATATCGTGCACAATATGTCCTATTTTAAATGTTTGCTTGTTTTTTTCTGTCTGCTTTGTTTTAGACGGTTGTATTTCATTGAGTGTTTTGTACTTTGTCTTTCGAAAACAATCGGTCTTAATAAATGTCAGATTTGGATTGTTTCTCACATTGTTTGTTTTCATATATTGTTTTGTTTTTATAATTAGTCATTTTATTTTTGAAAGATATAATTATTTGTCGGTATTGGGGTAAATAAAAAAAGTTGAATTCTTGTATGTATGAAATATTTTATTAATTATTTTGTTTATCGTTAAATTATGTATGTACTGCAAGTAGGCTTGCGCAGGGATATAATTCATGTTCTTTGCATTACAATAATTTAGTTTTTACTTTTACTAAAACAGTAGAAATTTATATGTATAAATTATATACAATAGTTTCCACAAGTCTAAAGTTTATCTTAAATCTAAACTGATATAGAGTACTGAATATATATTTAGATGAATATGGATGTAAACATTATATGCCTTTTTGATTACTAGGATTTTGATGAACAACACGAATGTAATAAAAGTGTATTTAAAGACTGCTAAATAGTCCCAACTACATTATTTAAAACTGATAACATTCTGGCAAAGATTGTAATTATCAAGTAACATAAAATAGTGGCATATTCATAATTTAAAACCAAATTAGTATCTAAACGGGCTTAATCTTTTTTATTTATCTAATCTATACCTTTCTTATATATACTAATTATGTAAAAAATATCATATTTGCAAAAATATTGTAAATATTGCAAAAATAAAACCTAAACTGTTCAATGATTTTTAAAACTTATCTTTTAAATGTGGGTTATAAGAGCTGTTCAACGTAGCCATCAACTTCCACTGACTAATCGATTTTTAATAAATGTTCACAATTTATATATATAGTATATCAAGTATAATAATATTACAAACTTAATTTAATTAAATATATTAAATTGTACTTGATTTATATAACATAAAACCAAATTGTCAATCATAGCACGAAAATGGGACCCGCATTCTATCCCAAGTGACAAAATCTTATTAATGGATGATTTTTAAAAATAGTATTTAGTTTACAATTAAAAATAACTTATGTTATAAAATATATTAATGTTTTATGTAAATATATTAATGATTTATATTTTAATCATGTAATATATATATTAATGTATTATTTTTATTATGATGTAATGTTAATTTTATTTACTGCACTTTCAAAAAATGCTGTAACACTAAAAGCCTCTCCACAATTAATTTGATAAAATATATCTTAACAATGGCTAATAAATGAGTATAGGCCTTAAGGGAAGAAGAAGTAAAATGATAAATTACAGAGTGGAATAAAACTAAACATATCGATATTAATCAGACATCAAGTATGAGACACATTCTAAACGCTTAGAGTCAATATACTCCCCTTCCAGAGGAGGTATCAAGAATTTAGCATAATCTGTCCTCGTTGTATGCACACCACACATACTAGAAAATTCCAGCTCAATTATGATTGGCTGTCAACCTTTTTCAAGAAATCGATCAATACAGATATTCTCCATTATAACCGCTATATTCTTGGAACTGGCTTTGTCTGTGATATTTTGCTTGCTAGCTGTATGCTTGTGTGTGTTCGTTCATTGGTTTTGTACTTTAATTTTCGACATTTATATTCATACGACCTACATTCACAGTTTAAATTAATTTAGTTGCAGATAAATTATAATTATATGATATTTTAACCAACTAAACGATATATTATTTTGGATATATACTCATGATGAATTCAATAGTTCCAAAATTGGGTCGTCTTTACCCTATTTTGTCACAGCAACATTCACGTACTCCGGGGCAACAATCATCAGTGGAAACTGTACCGTCCTGCCAACAGTTATTACAGATGGAACCGTCCTATTCTGGATACTTAAAACGAAAAGAAAAAGTGCTAACTATAAAACACTGGAATAAGAGCTATGTTATAATTCATCACGGTGTGCTACATGTATATCCAGGAGCAAATGCTAGAAAACCTGTATTAACCTGTTCATTATTTGGATACGATCGTGTGGAACAATCTTCTTCGCAAACGTATTCTTGGGTATTTAACCTACGTCCGCTTGTGAGCTGTTTACCAGTTCTAACGTTTGCCGCTGCCTCCAAGCCTGAACTAACGAGATGGCTTCTAGAACTTCGGGTTGCACTTCTTCAAGCTCATAATAAGCCCAGCTATGAAGCCCGTCAGTTGGCAAATAGAGCACATGGAAGTGACACGGGGTTGGATCGAGGTGATATGGAATCCAATGGTATGTTTCAAGAAAGTGTCTATAGTGATCTAGAGGAAAGGGAAAAAGTTTCGCAGCGTATTGCTACTATGGGAGTTGAGCAATTAATTGACTTTAGCGCAAGTGATAGTCCCGTTTATCAAGATGAAAGTCAGCTTTCAACAGAAAGAATATCGCTTTTTGAAACACCTGATGATAATAATTTTAGAAGCACCAATACATATCAGGACGAGAGTGAGTTTCTTTCCAACAGAGTTTCACTTTTTGAAACTCCGGTTCCTATTAGTGTCAGTAATGCGGAAGACGTTTATGCCCAAGCTATTCCTAGAAGTCAACGAGAAAAAGAAGTAGAAGAAGAAACGGACGATGGGGAGTCCTACTACAATGCTGCTTTATTCTGTGGATCTCGCGAAGAAGCGTCCGTTGAGATACTCCGTCGTACAGGTGACGGAGTTTTCTTGGTAAGGCAACATTCAGGACGTCAAGTTTTAACTGTTCTTTGTGCTCCATCGTTAATTGTCAAATACGAATTAGGCACTAAGTGCGATGGAACTATTCACATTGCAATGGAAGGTCATCCACAATCTTTTGAAAGTCTCCCACATCTTTTACATCATTACCATCTGAACAATCTTCCAAATCGTGATTTGGTTTTATGTATTCCATATAGTTTAGCAGACCATGTAAAGTAGCTAACTCATGGTCGCTAAAATTATTACTAAACTCCGGTATCTAATTTGAGTGCAATTTTAATTGTAAATGTGTTTGTTGTATGATTTTGCGTTTATAATTATCTATAATAATTGTTACATAATTTTAATTGGAATAACTTTATTTTAGATGGTGTATAGTCTACATGATATAAAATATAACTTCGCTTTTGTTTAAGATCACTCAGATAATTCAAAGCAATCTTATTTATTGTGATTTAATTTTTTTTCAAGCCATTGATTTATATATTGTAAACTGTAAACATAATTGTATATGCTACCACGCCGTGATGCTACCATTCGTATATATATTGTAATTTACTTGTTTCCACTTTTGAAACCTGATTCTATCAATTTGTATTTTTATGCAAAAATCGTTGTTTTTACAGAATTAAGTATAGTACTTAATATATTTTCTTCGTTATCGCATTTTGTTTCTTAAATCAAATGGAAATTTTTTGTTTCATTTTCTTTACTTTTTTTACATTCTCCATTAATTAAGTCAGAATTGTTGTTCACCTCTTTAACATTGATTAAAGTTGCATGCACTATCAGTATAGAACCAACGATTTTTTACCATTATAATTCAATTACATATATATAATGCTATATAATATTGTTTCCAATATTTTACATGTTTATTTTCAAAGGCATTTTAACGAGTTCAGTTATTTACAATAATACTGTTAGAAATTCTATTCAGTACTTATTTATCCTTTTTATAATACGACCAATATTTACAACTACAAATCTGCCTACACAAAACTAAGTGTACACATCTTCATAACCGGTTTCGTTTTATATTAACATGTTTAATTGTATTGTTCGTATTGATTAATTAAAATAATTCATCTTTTTTTATTCTTACTATCTAAGTCTTTTGTTTTTAAGGAGATTTACAGCACTGCGCTTACAAACATTATTTGATAGTTACATTTTCTAAAAACGAATAATTATATTTAACATATTAGACTATTGTACCACACGGCATTATAGTGATAATTAAAAATTGAGCTATGTGCTGACATGTATATGCTGTCACTTATTAATGACAAATTGTCAAAAAATGGTCTATAACAGTCAGTGTTTTAATAACTTCATCACAATATTATTTAAGATTTTAATCCCTAACGAATATGTGTAATGAAGCTATACCCGCCTGCCTTATGGTTGTTGTTATATTAGCAAAAATTAAAGCATTTTCACCCATTTATTTAATAATAATTACCTCTTATGGAATATGATATTTTATTTGGAGCTTTAATTGTATAAATAATAACAGTGCATAAAAGTATGGGCCGACAATAAGCAAGAGTATCCCATATGCAGGGCTGCCAAATTTTCAGGCTTTTTGGAGTCATTTGGTTGGGTCTCGAGATTTTCAAAATGCCTCATTAATCGCTTGACCCCTTCACTCGATCCACTTGCATCACGCCCTACTTACATATTAAGTATTTTTTTATATCATCTATAGATTCATCATATATAGCTAAATTCCATTTTTAGCTGGCTTGCACATTCTATTAACTAATTTATTTGGAAACGTCTAGAATACGTCCACAAATTTACTAAATTTTTCAGCTCGATTGTTTTAAATACTAGCATCGTCATAGTAAATTTTCATATTCGTTATTTGAGGCTTCATTTTTAAGGATTTGCTTAAATTTTAATGAAAAATATCCTTATTTTTCCGGCGGATTTCCCCCTTATTAACAGCCACCAGGGGCTTCGCCCCAGACCCTGGTATAACTGGCCTGGAAGGCTTTTTCATTACGATTTAATCACTTCGCTTCCCTATGAACACAAGACCTGTACTTACGTGTTACAATTGTATTCTCGAAGACCTGCACGTTCTAAAAGAACTTGGATACAGCACTTGGACAAGATAATTAAAGTATACTAGACAATATAATATATATTCCATTCAGAGGAGTGAAATGTTGCAATATATCATTTCAAAAAAGGTGATCTCTCTAACTCAAATGGAAATATGTTCCGCGGACAATTGACGAAATTTTTTTAGGCATATGGTTACAAATTATAAGTTATAAGAGGATCCAAACCGTTCACTTTTCAACATTATAATTAATATTAATCATGTTGCTCTCTATCGGGAAAGTTGTACCATAATGCTTGGTACAACCGAGCGCCGAAGTACCAAATGTGAAAGTTCAGAAAATATACCCTTTTTTAATACTAATAATAACATGTACGCTACATTACAAGCAAATTATATTTTCGTATCTTAATATAGTTATGGGTTTTACATACATTTTATAGGGTGGTCCATATACACTAAGTCCATACTGCACTTTGATGTCACGAATGTTCTGATAAACCAAAATATTATGGGCGTCAAAACGAAGAAATTAAAATGTAAATATAAACGTCATTCAAGTCCCGACAATTGAGTAAATATAAGAATTATATATATATATATTATCAAGTTCCCCCTAAAAATTGAAAAATAGCGAATATTGCCACTTCAAAAATCGAATTAGGCTGCCATGATTCGAGTCTTTAAGTGAACCGCTAACTATGGACAAATTGAGCCCCGGACGATACCAATTTCTTTTACATTGTAATGGCGTTGATCTCAACCAATATGGTGGCACTCCCTATCTGGCAAGTTTGAAGCTACATTTTATACAAGTGCGTCACGACACGATGGACACTCTCCGCGGGATATCAATTCCACAGAGCTTCTTATTAATGGATGAAACTAACGCTGACAGCGCTAGTATGAAAATTCTGGGACTGCTCCACCGGCATTATCGTTTGCTTCAGTCTATCTGGAAGGAGAATCAGGAAGTCAATCCTATTTCCCGACTGCACCACGGCTCGTGTTATGGGCTTTCGCAAATGCGCATACCTGAGGGAGCAACGGAGCCAGTTGTATCTAAATGTTGGTAAGACTTTGCCATACC
The DNA here is from genome assembly GCA_034780555.1 of Coelogynopora nodosa. Classification (NCBI taxonomy): domain Eukaryota; kingdom Metazoa; phylum Platyhelminthes; order Proseriata; family Coelogynoporidae; genus Coelogynopora; species Coelogynopora nodosa. The sequence goes on from JAUZND010005309.1 coordinate 25,857, forward strand.
AACAACAACACTGCTTACATTGGGGGACGGGAAAGCAGCTGCAGCACTGGTGGCACTTGCTCTCAGCGGCGCTCCTCAGAAGAAGCAGAAGAAACCGTCACTTCAACAGCAGAATGCGATTCTAGTGGCAAAGACGAGAAAAGTCAAGATGGTGGCATCGTAAGTAATTTTGAAAAAGATAACTATGTACCTTTTTATTCGCTTTTGTTACGGCGTAGAATTTCTAGCGCTATAGCTACCCTATATATAGCATTAACAGTATATCAACGAAATGTATTGCTAATAGTTTAAGTACTGATTTTACTATTAACCTATTCGCACGTGGACATACTTTTTAGGGTTTGCTACGTCGATGGGTGGGGATATTTTACCCCCTGGAAAACCAAACTTCCTATCATTCGATTAAGCTGAAATTTAGTATACGGATACCTCAAGAATTGTCGCGCGATTTTTATTTAAAAAAATATTAATTGATTGGTATACTTTTTATGACCTGATTACGTAATGAACTCCAGGTAGGAAAAATATAGGAAAATAACCATATTGGAAAATAACCGATCACCAGATCTATATTTGGTAATATATTTTTATCATTATACTACTTATACAAATAAGCTATAAGTAGTAAAAATGCTATTTGAAAATTATTTTAAATTTCTGGTTATTTTGATAAATAATTTAATTATTCAAGTAAAATGGATATCATTTACAATAAACTTTTTTTTTCTCTATTAATGTTGCAAGTTTCAGCTCCTAATATTATCGGCAAGTTTGAAAACCCAGGGGGGTTGAAACCCAGGGGGGTATAAAATTGATGAATAATAACACAATTTTTTCTGATATGTAAAAATATTCTAAATTACATTTGTTATATTTTTTAGTTAGATAAAAGTATTTTAGCCATTGAGTAAATAAATCAGGGTCATACGTTTTATATTTCAATCAAAAACTTAATTTATTTGAAAAAAATCGGCGTACCCCCTCCACATACGAAGGGTTAACGATGCACAAAATTAATGTTGTTATATTTTATAAATGTGTTTACAATCTCAAATTCACGTTGTTATATTTTATAAATGTTTGCAATCTAACCATGTGAAATATCTATCTATGTTATATTCATAATGCAATAAATTTTACATGTTGTGAAAAATCCGTTTGTTTTCAGTTTCTAATAGTGGTTATTTTAGAATATATACATTTTAATATTCATCTATAATGTTTTCTCAATATTGGGAGGGGTAAAAATATAGTGTGGACTCTATATTTGTCATGAGTTATGATAGATCAGTTGGTATAGCAGCTCGCTTGGAATCATCCGTTCTATGACACATTTCCTCATCGAGTTCTTCGCGTAGATAACTACGCCAAAACTCATTGTCAAATAAGTTGAAAGTTTGTTCATAGAATTCCACTCTCTAAAGTACCCATGCCTATATATATATAAATACAATCGTAATTGTCGTTGTTTTTCTTAATGTCATCAATACAATCGAAAATTATGTCGGTAAAAGCTAACATCACGATGATACATGGTCTCAAAGTCGACCGTCTTAAGTTCAACGAGTCTCTCCCTTTTCTCCCCCTACGTCTTCTCTGTCACAGTGCGCAGTATGCATAGATGGGCAGGTGTGCTTAGTTTAGAAACCTCGTGCGTATGCCTACGAACATCATCATAGTTGGAGTTGAACTGCTCCATTGTGGCAACACAATCTAGAATCGTAGGCGTAGGGCCTAACCGATCTGCGAACATATTAATTAAAGGTTGCATGGCAGTACACTACATGATTGATTCGGGCACTTTGACAAGTTTATTAACTTTGATGATTAATTTCTACTTTTCCATCAAACACGACCATAATCACAACGTTTATAGAGGAGGTAAGTTCGTTTTCAAACTTGAGCTTTATCCGCAGATTGTCCTCACAATAGGGTGGAGCATGTCCGCAAATTGACAGGTCAGGTGTGAAATTGAAGAAAAACAGGTTGTACCCCCCTTTAGCATACTCCTGTAGGCTAATGTCAATACTCATATCCCGGTTAAAGAGTTCAAGTCACTGAATCAGTCCGGCCATATATTCACTTACATGACTACCCTTTGTAAACTTTGGAGTGAGTGGGCGAAAGGGTCCAATCACCCTCCCGCGATAGAGAGCAATATTAGAGACATCAAAGTGTTGAAAGTCAAACGGGTTTGACAGTCAGAAAAGGCCACAGATGTCGACTGTCTAATAGGCAGTCTCCTTTACAGTAGCTAGTATAGCCTTGTAACCCAATTCTGATAATTAAAAGGGACCAGAACTGACTCCATAGAGGGACCTAAAACTTAGAAGACAGAGACTTGAAGTCTTGTACACCCTGGTACGAATTCTCAGAACTCTCTTCGTGGCCAAGTCCGAAGTTTCATAATTCAAATAATGAATACTTCCCCCAGCCGATCAACGCAAAAACTCACACGACCGATCAACGCGAAGTCCCGGACGCCAATTGCAAAGACGCACAGACAGGAGACCTGACTGAGATTGTCCTTCCCAGAACAGAATGTTTTCGTAAAACCATAATATAATAAATACATAGAAGAGACAATAAACTGAAGAGATAAATCATATAGTGGAATTAAATAATAGTGAAAAGGCAAACTTCCGATATATGTAGCATTTTAGCATAAATGATTCCTACTTCTCATTTTGCTAAGCATTATAATCATTTATATTACATACAATAGATTATCTCTGTATTTCATAGATATTGTAATTTAATAGGATATTAGTTGTCCTTTACATAATATTTTTACTTCGATTTAAGCACTCGTTAAACATTTTGTTCTATTTTATTTTTATCAAGGATTCACAGTTAATATCTGGTATTCATAATAAAACATGCCAAAACCCTAAAACTGCAGATATTGCACACGCATGATAATGAGATAGACTGCCATTTAATATAATTTTTTTTCAAAAGTATGCGGCAGTAGACAGATTTTTAAAGTAAACATAAAAATGTCAGTGTCACTGCTCATCATCGTCATAGATTCATTTACTTTCTGACACTATATGATCCGTCATCGAGCAGAAAGACATTGGCGCAACCCATTTGTATTCTCTGTCTAGCATATATTGATATACGGCGTTCACCATTACAAATTAAGCGTGTATAATTGAAATTGTATAATAATTACACATACATATGCACATCCGCGCATACTTATCTTGTTTTATTCTTAGATTAATAAAAGCTTAAATTATTTTAGTCTTTCGCCCCTCAGGCACTCCGAGGAGGTGTGATAATGCTTTGCCGGGACGATTTGATTGCACAGCATATTTTAAGTATGGCTTAAGATTTAATAATACGCTGCAGTTTGCCCTAAACAGTTAATATAGCTAAGTCCTTCAAACATTGTGTTAGTAGGGCCTACATTTCTCTCTTCTTTTTCTATCTGTTGTCTTTGTAAAGAATCTATATATCAGTCTACTTGTAAGTAGATAATTCATTTTATCATTGGTCACAAAACACAACTCCTGTCTCAATGCATAACCCTGCTCATCGCTGTTCATATTTTCTTGTGTGTCTTGTTTCAAATTGTTTGTCATGTCCGCAGCATTCGTCACAATTTTAGTCATCTTGAGAGTAAAGTTATAAAATAAAATGCTAAGTCCGGAGAGAGAAAGAGCGATTTCAAATACGACCAATCGTGTCGTTAGCTGGAAGAAGAATTAAATTTAACTGTAAAAGCTTCTATATTTATACTTGAGATGGGGGAGATCAATCTGTAAGTAGCAAAATCAAGCTGAGTGAACGTCGGTGGGAACGTCCATCTGCTGCCCAGGAACAGGAAGTTTTCTGTCTGAGGCTCAAATCTTAGAGTCTGTGCTAACTCTCTGATCTGTGGAAGCTGCGGTCTTGAGAATCATCAATGTTGTTAAGGGCTTAATAGGGGGGAGCGTTTGAGTTGGCTCATAACGGGCACTGACAATGCCAAGCCTGTGTTAGGATAGCCCAACCTAGTGGTGGTAATCCACTCACTGGACAACCGGTGACTGAGAGGAGCAGAACCTTAACTGGAAGGAATTAACTCCGTGTCATTCAGTGGAATGCTGACGGTATCCGGTCCGGTATGCCTGAGCAAGCTCAACTTATCCGGCAAAGAAACGTTGACATTTGTTTTGTGCAGGAAACCAAACTGAGAGTCAGGTATCTAACTCCAAAACTCCCCGTATACGCGGCTGTGAGACGGGACCGACCCAATGACCCTGACTGGGCAAGGATGAAGGGTGAAGATCTCCTGACTTTTGTCAAGAATGACTTCCACTTCCGTCAAGTAGCTACGATTCGGGCGAGTAAGGAGGAGGTTAGACTGAAATTTCTGGCCGTAGAAATACATTCGAGAAACCGGGGTAGACACGTCTTTGTCAATGTGTATGCTTCCTAAGAGGCGAACTGGATATGACTATTGGGTTCACTGGTGTGATCCTTCTAGTTTGGTGGTTTCACGGAATCACTTTAATGGAGGTGATCTCAATGGGCACTTGACTCTCTGGAATCCAATCTAACTGTCTGACGTGCTTGGAGAGAAGATCGAAGAGTGGCTGAATGTAAATGACCTGGGCTGCCTGAATGACGGATCAGCGACACGGATTAATCCAGGAACTGGCGGATCGAATACACCGGATATTTCGGTGATACACAATTCCCGCTTGGATGGCCTAGTTTGGATCATTATACGATACTCAGTGAGGTTGAGTGGGAAAACCACTGGACCAATCAAAGGTAAAGGCGGCTGAGGGTCCGATGGTATCGCTTCCCGCTTTCTCAAAAAGCCGAGGGGGTGACCCGGAACTGTGTTCCGAATGGTTTAAACTGTCTTGGCGAGAAGGGGTTTAACCCCAGTCCTGGAGAACGGCGGTTATTCTGAAGGATGGCAAACCAGATGGGAAAGTCGACTCCTATATACCGACCGGTAAGCCTAACTTCTTGTCCTTTCAAGGTGATAGAGCGGATGGTGGCAAACCGCCTCACACACCTTGATGAATTGTTTGGCATGTGGCTGGAGAACCTGGGCCGTGTTCCGTAGACTTCGGTTTACTAAGAACCAAGTTATTAGGATCTCGCAGTCCGTCCGTTGGCCAGCTACGCGGAGTGTTTTGGTACTACTGGATTTCTCGAAGGCATATGACACGGTTTGGCGGAGGGACCTAATAGGAACCTTGTTGATCTCGGGAGATCCTTATCCTTTTGTTAAGTGGATTAGGGGCTTCCTCACCAATGGGCTGGCTAGAGTGCGTCCCAATGGGAATGAAAATGTAACCATATAGTTTCGTGAAGGACTTCCGCAGACTTCCTTGATTGTCTAACTCCGCAGTGGAGGTGCTTGACTGGGCGCAGAATAAGTGCCTGAGACTCATATCCAGTACGTACTGTCTCTATCTCTACGGCTCCATTCGATGCTATTCGCTTGGAGGCTGTTTTTCTTTCGTTCCATACCGTCGTCCGTCGTGAAACGGCCACAGCACTGGTGAAGTCTCTGAGACTCGCGAGCTCAAACCCTTAGAGGATAATCTCAGAACACGTGGTTCGTCCCCGCTTTGTGGCCGGCAATAGCTTTCGCAAGATGGCTAATGAAACCTGCGACAGTATTGGGTTAGCAGCCCAAAGACGCCTTGAGTTCCCCCCTATCACTTCGCCGGTGGAAGTAGGTGAATAAAGGTTAGAGTGTCAACCTCTCATTGAGGAGCGGGAGCTGTTGTAGGGATTCTGAAGCTGTCCGTTTGTAAGACGCGTTGAACACTATTCGTTCCCTTGAACAGTTAGACTTCACCGTCTATACGGATGGGTCGGCTGAGTGTGGTATGCGGCGCTGGGTAGTGCCGCGGCAGTTACGAGTGGGTCAAATGAAAATGTGACCATTGTGGCAACCCGGCGGTTGAGGGGTGCGGAGTTCACTTCGTCCTTTGAGACGAGGTGGACGTCTTGGGATTGGCTGTGAAATGGCTTCAGACTGAAGGTCGAGGCGGTCGTTGTTTGATCTGTT
>JAUZND010005310.1:0-11261 GCA_034780555.1 Coelogynopora nodosa
ATTCATAACTCAGTTTTTTCCGGCGCGTGTTTTAGTCTTGGTCTCATTATTTGAATCGAATTCCTTCCTGCTTTTTTACAATTTTTACAATTTTACTCGAAAAATGAAATTAATATTTTAATATAATGTATTAAATAACTTATATACAGCAAAAATACAGTTTTTTCTTCATTATTAAATTTATTTCCTGATTTTACATAAAAAACTGCCATTTTTAATCCAGGTTGTTATGGAATTCGTTGATCTTTGAAATTCCGGATAAATATCATTTAATTCAGAATTTTTTCCTCCTTCTAACGCATACATGCATTATATTAGAATGTCGTAAAAAATGTTAAAATTGTTGGTCTGTGTAATAAATAATATACCGTTATTTTAAAAACTTTTCAAAAATTTCAAAAACATAACTTTTATTTCAGTTACATCTTAGTTATACTATATTATAACGGTTAATCAATTATAAAAATGATCAAATTTATTTTTTGGCGTGAAATTTTAAAAAATATCATTTTTTTTTTCGTTTTCGTGATCAGAGACTTGATTCGTTACAATTTTTCTGTTACCGTTTCGTTACAGTTACTGAAAAATTCGATTCATTATAGTTATCGTTACTTAAAAAATCGATTCGTTACTTTATCGTTAACAACTAATTATTAATCGTTATTAATATCGTTATTAATATAAATTTAAAAAATTACTATTAACTATGGAAATTTTGAAAATAAATTTTATTTAACATAAAATATTTAAAGTAGCGATAAAGTAACGAAACAAATATATTTTTAAAATATTGTATTGTTTCGTTGCCGTTACATGTTAAAATAATTTCGTTATCGTTTCGATTACACAAGTAACGAATCATTTCTCTGTTCGTGGTAAAATGGCTTTGAATTTGATACAAAAATTGAATAAAAAAAAATAATTTACCTAGATATCCGAAACAATGCGAACACATGAGTTGACCATTTTCACCATTATTTCCATCATCCTCCAGCCTCTTTTCATCATGTTCTTTTTTGTAATTTTCAACTTCATCATAAACATTATTACATGGTACGTCAACATTATCTACAATATCACAGTTTACACTCTTGACATCATCATAACTCTCCTTGTCAACAATATACAAGGGTGGCTGAGAAGAAAAAGTAACAGTTTTTGTGGGTTTGGAAACTTTAGAAGTAAACGAAGATATCGTGGTGGACGAAAAGGTAGTCTGCAAAATGGAATTTTTGTTGGCGGATACGACAATATTGGACGTGGCATTGGTGTGACATTGAGATTTATTCTCGATACAAGTTTTGGAATTAGGCACGTTTAAATTCCGCAATTGCGAAGTTATACGATAACTTGAATCATTATCATCATTTTCATTCCTGTCATCATCGTCCTTTTCACTTTTTGCAGGATAATTTTCTCCATAATTTTGTTCCCGATTTTCTTTTCCGTCATACTCACGACCTTCATTATTCTTTCCTGTTATTTCAGTCTTTCCCGTGTAACTGAATTTCCTAAACAAAACCTCCTCGCTCCCGCTCTTTTCCCTATTTATGTCATTGTAAAGTTCGAAATTTTCACAAAAATACTTATTCAAAGGTAAGCGGCATCTAGGTTTCAGATAATTTATACTATCTGGTAAGCTTGTCCTAGATTTTTCAAGTTCCCTGACATCCACTTGTATATCGTAAATTTTGTCGTTTGAGTCGTTTAAATTGTCATTTTTTCCAACAATATTTTCGAGACTATTGCAGACTATATGGTTCATTTTATTGCTAGTTTTTTTACCAGAAAATATATATGAATCCAAATCTTTTTTATAACTGAAAGAGTATTCGTCATCCGCTTCTTCAATAGATGCTATTGTTGTCGGTTTTTGATTGTTTGTTGATTTACAAGTTTTTTTTTCGTAGGCAAAGTTTGTCGAATGGTGAGGTGTTGGTATGTGTGTTATTTTTCGTGAGGGAGTCTTGGGAGGGTGTTCGACATAGTTTTCAGTAAATTGGTCATCAACTAGAGAATGATTTGAGCCTTGAAATGGTTCATTAGCATTGTAATTACTATCTGTAATTTGATAATCGAATGACAGCTTTTTGGAAAATGTAGCAAGTTTAGAATGAGGTACGATATTCAAATCTCGCTTTTGGATAAAACTGTTATTTATTTGTTTGATGGGTTGGATAATAAATTTCTTTTGATGGGTTTCGTATTTTAACGGCTAAAAAATTAAAAATTAATAATTAAAAATAAAAAATCTCAATTATAAACGTGTATAAATTATCTGTACCTTGCACATATCATGTTTTATATAGCACTCATTTCTGTCAATTTCCTTAAAACCGCATTCTCCGTTATCAGAATTAAACGGCACCTTCTCATTCTCGATAGAACATGAATTTACCTGTTTTATATTAACATTTAAATCTTTTCCACAATACAAACTCGACCTTCTCGGCTCACTTGAAAAAACTTTAAAAACTTGCGTGTCCCCCAACGTCTGACTCGCCTGATCTAAAGCGTTGGATAGTAACTTTTCAGAATTACAAGACGATGAATAACCAAGTGAGTTTCTCAATTCGTCTTGTCGACTAGGCACAGTTTTGTCCGGTACATTATCACTACAATTTGGCTGACAGCGATAGCCATTAAGATGGCTATTTTGCGATGAGCTTGAGGTTCTAGAATTGTTAGATTCAGTTCCAAGTATGCTAGTAATGCTAGTATCAACTTGACTCAAGTTTTGAGAGAAATAATCTACAGAAAGGTTCAAATTTCTGGAAATTTTGGAAATAATGTTGGCTGTTGCAGGTTTCATCTTGTGACTATTATCGCCCAACGAGTCGTCGGGTGATTCAGGTGACTGACTCGTAGATTCTATAGTATCTAAGGATTCTATACACTGGGGACTATCAGTTATAGCGCTGAAATTTCTTTGACTCGTTTCCGAGTCTTTGTAAGTAGTATTAGTAGTATTGTTTTTTATCATATTGAGATTTTGGGGTGGGATCCCGTTCCTTTCTTCTCTATAATAAATTTTAAAAAATAGATATAATGTTTGTTGACAAATTTTTTAAAATGTAATTACATTTCGTTTACAATTTGGTTATAAGTCTTGACTCCGAGAAATGTGTCCTTTTTTACAGCAGCTTCAATGTAAATTTCGTGTTTTCGAAGTTCGAAAGATCGTCTCTTCATTTTCTGTTTCCATGAAGTAAAAGTCTAAAGGTTGTATTTATAATACTGTTTAATCATTATTTTAACTTGTTATCATAATCCATAATATATTGTATCAATTTATATAATTATAATTAATCTTTAGACTAAAATTTAGACTAATATGAAAACTGTTATATAATATAACATATTATATATTATATTGATTTCAGGTAAAATTATTAATATCAATTTGATATAGTTATTACTTGTAATGTAATCAATGATGTATAATATTATTATAGTTTGTACTAAATTTATTGACCCCTATTATTGAAATTTATATATAGACGTCACGTTTATAATACGTGAATAAATTTAACTTACCCAGTATGAACGGACTAAAGTTTCTCTCTATTTTTTAAAATCACCCCGGTTACTCAAGGGAAAGAGGGGGGTTTTTTTAATTTTTTTCTCTCTTCTTCTATAGTATGTTGTTTTAAGCGTGATTAATATACTGTGGGAAATCATTTTTATCTCATTCCTTCAAGTAAAAAAAAGGGCATTTTTTAAAAAAATTTTAAATTAATAGATTTTCAGGCATTGATTGTTGCTGATACATTGTATCATACAATGCGATTAAAAAAATAAAATTTACACAACAATAACTAATTTTAACAATATTTTTAAAATAACAAATAATTTTTGTGACACCCATTCTCCATGAAGATTTTCTAGAAGAAATAATATATATTATAATTATAGTTGTAAGTGACTTTTACGAGTCGTGGTTAAAAAAAAAAGTTTAAAAAATTACACTTTCCCAGCCGATGGTATCATTCTGTAGAATCTGTACTGGTAAATTATCTTTGTATTTATCCCTCTCCTCTCCAGTATTTTTTATCAAAATATTATTAGACAAGTATTGATTTTCGCGTAAATTCTCATTAGCTCCTTTTTTTAATATACAATTCATTTCCTCAACAGATTGGTTGTGTTTCGGTACCTGGTTCTCAAAATTTTGAAACTTTTTACATTCAACAAATTTGAATGCATTGATAAAATTGCAATCTCGTCTGGAATTTACACTACTTGTACTGGAATGTGCATTACATTTTGTAGCATTTTGCTTTTTATTTACAATTTCAATCGTCGAAGAGGCAATATCCTCATTAGCAAGCATAAGGTTAATGTTGTTACAGTTGATAGGTATACCATACTGATCGTACGTATTATTAGATTCAGCTTCATCGAAACGACTTGTTTTTGAGCAACCTTCGCAATTTGGGCTAGACTTTTTGGCAATCATAATGAAAATATTTCATATAATATGTGTGTAATTTTATATATAAAAACTTATTAATAGCGATACATTCTTGAGTTTGTCATTGTTATAAAAAAAACTATTATGAGACAGTAATATTGATATAATAATCACTGGGTAATAATAAGGGTAGGTGATATTTAAGTTGGACATTCATGAGTAGTTTTTGTTTCCATATGTCCACATGTAAGACTTGCAGTAAGTCCTTTAAATATAGCAAGAGGTTCAAAACAGAATAAGATACAGTTTTATAATGAGAGTCTCCATTTTAGAATGATATTATATAACAAATGTCTGATGTTTGTTTCAAATTGAAATTTAATGTTGTGTCCGTCCACCTGAGGAATATAGTCTATATATTATATCAGATAGATAAATTGGGATATGATCCGTGAATTACAGATTGTAGATAGTTACGTAATTACAACGTCAAAATCTACGTTACCAATATATATTGCAGTAGTTACGTCGTGAAGTTAAAGACTGGTCTTTTGTTTTGAAATGATAATTTTTCTTTTAAAGCACTTAAAAGTGAGATTGGTCACAAAGTCAAGTATTTTTTATATAATATTTATATTATAAATGTCAAAAATTAATGTGGTGTAGATTTATAATTGAACATTACTCACTTTTGTAATCACATTAAGTGCATATTTTATTGAGAACAAAGGGCGATTAATCAATCATTTACTAATACTATTAATACTCTAAAGAGCATAAATTTATACTTCTTTAAGTGAGTAGTATACTACCAGATAGTACTTTGACAATCGTGTATACCTTGGATAAATTTTTTTACGTAAAAAGTAACACGGAAATCTAATAAATATAATAAAATCAGTACATTTCATAAAAATATGTTTTATTAATAAATTATGCAAAGTTTTACATTAATTTTTAAAAAAAATTTTTTATTTTACAATGAACTATTTATACAAAATTCATAATAATGTACGCATAAATTATGATAATTTGTGGTAGTTCAATAAAACAGTAAGTTTTGTTTTGCATTGACCTGAAATTAATTACATTATATTTAAAAAGTGACACTGATTCTCATGTTGGTCTTGGGTTTTTTCAGGCACGTCTGGTTTTTGTGTTACCTGTATTTTAGAAAAATATCCTCAGTCGACATTAAAACAGTAATATATTCAATCATTATTCACAACACTTTTGACGATAGTGATAGTAAATTATAATAATCGAATAGTGTGAAGATGTGCTTTCGAATGTGACATAAATGTACTCGGTCAAGGATAAAATATACAAGTTACAGCCTAAATACTGATCAAAAAATGAAAGGAAATACTCTTTTTCATGTTTATGATTTATGTATTTAGTTTTATTTAAAAAAAAATATTGAAGCTAAACGATTAAATAGATGAATTTGTAAAATGTACCATATTTAAAATGAGACATGTCATGTCTGAGTGAAAAATATTCAGTAATATTAATTGTATTGATTATTAATAAATATATATAAGAATGATAATTAATTAATAATTTCGAGCTATTGCCGATCCAACGGATATAACTAAAAACAAAATTACAAAATTTAGCTAAAAAATTGAATAAATAAATGACCAATAGCTTAAAAGTTGTAATAAATTATTATTAAAAAGGTTTAAAATTAAATTTGTATACCTATAACTAACAAACAATTAAAAACATTTTATTATGAAATTTTTGATTTTAAAATAATATTAAACTAATATACCGACTATATTATATAATATATTATTATATACAACAGGGCCGGCGACATGATATAAATATTGGGGGAGAGGGCTATTATTTATAAACAAATTTTATGAGATAAAATTGGCCTACAATTTGGATCAATGAATTTATATTCTGGGGTTCCAATTTTTACCCGATTACACGATACCTTGACTGTTTTTTTTAACGGTTACCCGAAAATTATTTTTTTACCCAATTTCGGGTAAAATATTTAATCGCAAAAGAGATACAAAGTGAAGTTTGAAAAATTATAAACAATCGATAAAAAGTAAACTAAAAGGCTAAATATTTTACATAACGGGGAAAATATTAAATATTAATGTCTTATTAAATTACCCGAAAAGTGATGGTTACCCGAACCCTTCGAACCCCAGCTTTATATTCAAATACTCCGGCAATTTTTTCAGGCAAAAAATGCATACCTTATGTATATTTTGTCAATCTGAATAGACAAAAAATTTGTGTAACCATGAGTAACGTATTAAATATAATTGATATTTTTGTATAATTGATTCTAACTTGAAAATAAAAAACGCAGCATGTATTTTGACGAGTTAAAAAAATTAAATAACTGATTAATTTTAATTTTTACAATAATTAATTTAAGAATCGGAGGTTTCAATATTTTTTAAATATTGGGTGAGCTGGAGCCCCCCCCCCCCCATAATCGCCGGCCCTGATATACAATAAACGCTCTGAAAAAATTATTATAAATTACAGTCTAAATTGGCGTGAGAAAATATTATTAATATCATAAATATCACAAATATCATAAATTGATAAAAAATTTAAAAAACATATCATTACATGCTAGTAATAAATACGAAATAAAATAAAATTGGATACATTTCTAATTACTTGCTAGTTAATAAATATGTAATAAAATAAAAAGAATAAAAAAATGAAATATTTAAATTTTCAAATAAAATAAATGATGAAATACCAGCTTAATATAAAAATTTAAACTATACATTTAAAAATTAAAAATTATTATAATTATAGTACCGACTGAATTTTAAAAGATTACATGATGTTTCATAAACATTAATTTTAAAATTACAAGCTACATCAGATTTAATTATTAAAATGAATTAAAATAAATTAAAATGAAAATTTTAAAATGTGACGGTAATGTATAATATTTACAATCTGAAATTTCAATTTTATGATCGTTTATTATTATTTAAAAATGTATATTTTGTTTAATGTTTTTTACAGTCTAATTTAATTACTCAATTATAGAATTTGAAAATTAAATATTTACAATAAAATAAATATCTAATTAATATACCCACTAAAAATGAATGAAAATATTTTATAAATTTTATTCTTACAAACTAACAATGATATTTTTATATAAAAATATAATTATTATAATTTATTATATTAAGTATCACTCTCTTTAATGCATTTTTTTTTAAATTAAATGTAACTAACAATTTTTACTGGCTATAAAAATATTGAATTTTTTATATAAATTTATCTAAAATAAATTTTACATTCTATAAATTAAGTATTATTCATTTATTGTTATTTATTCAGAAAAAAAGTATTACTTCCTATATTTATTAAATTTAAATTTTAAAATTTTAAAATTTGTTTTTATTATAATAATTTTACCAACTAATGAATATTTTATTAATAATATATTTTTAATGACTTACATTCACAATAAGGCATGGTGTCACTGCTCCACACTAATTTCAAGCCTGAATTGACGCACTTGAAACTTTTTGGACCCACAATGACATATGGAAAAACGCATACGATTCTGTACTCGTCGTCAATTTTATACTGTTCTTTATTTGAATTTACTTTCTCAAATTTACCATATTTTGCATCAATTGTAGGCAATGAAAGACAATCTTAATTAATAAATTATATAAATAATATTATTAAAATTTTTTTTTATATTACATATTTTTTCGGAAAAAATTGCGCTGTTTTGGAAAACGACTACTTTAGTTGCAAGACCTTTACAGTTGTGCAAGGTATATGGCCTGTTTTTGTAAAATTCATAGTACAATTCCGAGTCCTCATTACATCTTAGATTGTGAATGGTTTTGATTAATACATATGAATATCCTTTATCCCCAACGTAATGAAGTAAAACTCTTTTTGAACCAACCTTTGTGACTCTTAGAGCGTATGCGGATTTCTAATTAGTAATTTAATCGTTCATCACAAAATATTGAAATTGTTAATAAATTGATAATTTTATATATGAATCATAATTACTACTAAAAATAGGTGCATTTTATATTACAAAAATTTAGATAAATTAATTACAAAGGCCATAAACTGTAAATTATTTATTTAAATAATATAAAAATAATAATATATTACGTGAGGCTAATATACTTATTAGACTTATAATTAATTTCAGTTTTACAAAAATTAACAAAATTGCCGAAATTTATTTACTTGGATCTTAAGATAATGGAAATATTAACGAAAATAACTCAAAATAAATAAAAATTACCTGCACAAATATTTAAATCAAGTTTACGACTATTAGTAACAAGATATCCATTATCCTTAGTGCAATATACATAATATTGGTCTGTCAATGCATTCGACGTTTTACAAGATACCTTATCATAGTTGGCATAGTTCACACTTTCTCTAAATTATGATTATAATAACTATTTACAAAAAGTTAATAAACGATTGATCTGTATAGTAGTCGATAATTAGAGGGTTAGAATTTGGTATAAAAATGGGGAGACATTTTGATCTACCAATCGGAAAATCAGTAAGGCTTGTTTAATAAATTATATGAAATAACATTTATATTTATAAATATAATTAATATTTTAAAAATACTTGGTTACGCTTCCAAATAATGCGACATTTTTTTTATTGCAGTCCATTTTACGATGATAGCTATTTACATCATTCGTCAAATCAAACTTGGCATCTATAACGAAAACAAACAACTTATCGTTTTTTTTGACGGTAGTTTTATCTTTACATATTATATTATGATCTGTAACAAATCGAAACACGGCGTATTGCCCCTTTATTAAGTGTGGACTCGCTATAATAAAAAATAACATTAAATAATTAAATGGTATATTTTGTATTTTATATAAAATATGCAAACAATTATTTGAAATTCAAATTGAATTATTTTCAAATTAGTAAATTATTTCATACTAAATTCCACGGCCACAAAGAAAACTTTCCCATATGGATTGAAAAACTGGGCTATAAAAGAAGTCTTTTTATAAGTCTTTCCATCAGTGATTAATGTAAATTTTTCTGAGTTAAAAAATGTATAAAAATTGGAGTTTTATATTAATCAAAGTTAAATTTTAACTGATACCATCTATTATTATGGGAGATGGGTGCCGAGCGTCCGTTAGGCCCTCACAAAAACCAAATGACACAATTGTCAACAGTAGGAAGATGAATATCATTGTTGATTATAATTTATAACTATTAAATTGAATGTATGAGCTGATTTTACTCAACTAAAATACAAATTTATGTATGTTTGTACACGAAAACTTTATTTTTTGGAAAAATGATATATAAAATTTATTTATATTATAAATAATGATATATATATATTATTTAATATTATATTTATTTTATAGATCATTTTTTTTTATTTTAACGTGATGTATCAACTTGTCAATTAACACCTAGACTTGAATAAGTGATGGAAATGGACAAAACTAAATTAAATTAATAACAATAAATTATTATATGTATAGAAAATTTTTACCGATGGCTAGACATTATTTAAAATTATTTAAATTCATTTTATTTATACACCAAGTTCACTATATTTCGACAAATTTCCAGAAAATCGTACTGTCGATCTCTACGATTTTGCTCACTTTTTATATATTGTTCAATGTGCATTAGGGTGTCCCGCCAAAGACCTTTTTTTGACTAAATATTTAGCTTGACATCGGGATATATCGCCTAAAATGGTCACTAATATACTAACATTCGACTTCTTTTTATTATGACCACTATCAAAACGTACTAAACGGAATTGCTTTTCTAATAAGCTGATTACTATATATAGAGTATATTTGATAATTTTAAACATATGTAATGTGGTATAAAATTTGCCATTTTTGCCCTCTTTTTAGGACATTTTTAAATTAATCAATATATTTCAATACAAATTTTTTTATGGGGTTATTTTACTGATTATAACGAATGGTAGAACGACATAATAAAAAAAATAATCCAAAAATATCTGTATATAAATTTTTCGTAATAAATATAAAAAATGTAAATTATAATTTGTAAAAATATATTAGAAATTTGAAAATATAAATTATATATTATAAGTATAATATAATTATATAATTATATAATAATCATAAAATTTTATTTTTTTAAATTACATGGATATTAATGAAAATATAAAGTTTTGTTCTAATTAAACTTTATTTGCAATTTTATAAATCCGCAAGTTATCCTATTTTTTATTTAAAAAATAAAGAACACTACGTTGCTCAGCGTTAAATTCCGCATCTTTCAACGTCTGCAGCTAAATGTTTCGTTAACCCTTAAATAACCAACAGGACATTTATGTCATATTTAAAATTGTTTGGGCGAATTTAAAATTACATTTGTAATAAATACTTCAATATGACATAAATGTCCTGCTTGGTACGTGATAGTTTAAGGGTTAATGCGGGACACCCTAATGTGCATATAATATGAGCAATTGTACAAAATTTTGTTTTAAATTTCGAATTAATTAAAAAGTTAGAAAAGCTAAATTTTCATTATAATATCGTTCACTAAGTTTTTAAATTACAAAATATTGTGTTAAAATTTTGTAATGTTTATATCATGGGATATAGTTATAATTATTAATTAATAAACGAGTATTATTATGGAGAACATTTTTTTTTCTTTTATGTTTCTCAATTTTATGACATTTATCAGAAATTAAAATTTTTATGTATAAATTCAAAATAGAAGGGTCGGGAACGCTACTAAAAATTTTAAATTTTAACATGTACACATTGAATGTGAATATTTCCCAATGATTTTATTTTTTCGTTGGTGAAAT
>JAUZND010005311.1:0-11260 GCA_034780555.1 Coelogynopora nodosa
GAGTCAGTCCCATTAAAGATGAGCTCACATACGGTCATTCCGGCGGTCAGCATACTGAGCTTAACACGGGGGAATCCCTTACTAGTGGACCACTCCTGAAACAGGGGGCTTTTGTACCAGGCGGTCGAGGGGTTCCAGAGGTTCCAGTCGTGCAGACGCGAGGAATTCACCGACCCGGTTGTGTAAAGCGAATACACGGACTTACCGGTTTTAGATCGGGCCCCAAATAGGGGCACATCGGAACCGGCTTTAGCCTGTCTATAATCGTATACTTTTTTGAATTTTTGGCAGGTCGAGTTTTGAAAGGGTGATGCCGAATAGAGTTCCTCACTGAGAGTGCATGTCCGGTTTACTGGGTCAAATGAGAATCCCTTACGGTTACTCTCGGAGGCAAAAATAGCACACAACTTGAGTGACTGGATACACAGTGAACATTTGCAGAGAAGAAACAAAATGACGCAAAGCTTAGTCAAGACTCGTTGCAGTGACATGTTTAATGGAGCAAAATATATACTGTTGAAATGATAGCTCTTACAGAGCTTTTTATTAATATTTATAAATAACAAGGCAAACTTATTATCTATTGTATGTGTTATACTATTGGTGTGTTAAGCAAGTCTGTAATTATCAAATCTATTATATCTAAGTAACAGTTGAGATAAACATTCTTTAAGATTTGTCTTTGTATTATCCGAAGGAATAATTAGAAACTTCAGCTGCGGACTTTCCCACACTTCTGTTTACTGAAATGGTTCAATGACACAGGAAAGCAATTGCTATGTTTCCACCTTTTCAATCGGAAAAAAGCATTGAGTCCCCTAAAAAAGCCCTATTTGGAATACTATTCAATATTACCCTTATAAAAGATTCTTCGGTACTCAAAATATTGTATCCATGGAAATAGACAAAATCTAATATTTTTTTTCAAAATGTTTACATATGTTTTGATAAGTTCAAATGTGATATAATTCCAATAACAATCGTTACGGGTAAATAATAAAAAAGTAATAAAATTGTATATATGCTTTTATTAAAACACTACAAACAATTATTAAATTAATGAGTAGTTATTAATAAGTTGACGCTAAAACAAATGTATTTTGTTAATTTTCTTTAATATTAGAAAAATATGCTTGTCTGTTAAAATGTCTGAATAATTTACAGTAATTGAAAAAATGATGATTCCTAAATATTATTATTTTAATTAATTAATATTATTTGCTATTATACATTATATTTTTCTACTAATATTTTATATATTATAATATAATATAATATTATAATTTTTATTCTTTATTATTCCTTATTAAAGTCATGAATCTATTTATGAAATAATCAAAATCTTTAGAAATGGGTGAGGGATATCTGTGGTGGGGAGATAATGAGTTAATATTCCGGAGACTAGATATTGGAGAAAACATTGTAAAGAGTGGTCTTATATTTATAATTGTTCTCACATTTGGCACAGATTTTGTCCAAATTAAAATAATAACTTACAGATCCAAATAAATGCAAAAAGTGAAAAAATAAACTTGTTTAACAACGTGTCTGTAGACCCATATTGGTCGGAGTAATATTTAATACAGATGCGATTTAAAATAACTCTGCAGTATTTGATTAGTGATAACATTATATTATTAATTTTTAATAAAATATTTCTTCTAAAATGTTACTAAATAAAAAATCTTCATAAATATAAAATAAGATTATATCAGTCTGGATTATTTATAAAACTACGAACTAAGTATTAGTTAATGATTTATTATATAACTCCGGAAATTATAGCCGAGAAAACGAGCGTATTCACAAAATGAAATGAATTTTATACGTATTATAATCTACAATAAATGTGTATTATTTCATTTGTAAGAACTTGTGTTTGATCAACTAACATAAGATAATTTAATAAACTTTGTACGGTCAATAATACAATATTTGAACCATATATGGTGTTATAAATACTTGAATAATAATTATTTAAACAAACCTTAAAATTTATACTTGTCGACGACTATATGATCAGCCTCAGGAGAAATTAGAATTATGAACGCACCAATAATATTAGAGATATGGTCGCACCAATAATATTAGAGTTATGATCGCACCAATAATATTATAGTTATGATCGCACCAATAATATTAGAGTTATGATCGCACCAATAATATTAGAGATATGGTCGCACCAATAATATTAGAGTTATGATCGCACCAATAATATTAGAGATATGATTGCACCAATAATATTAGAGATATGATCGCACCAATAATATTAGAGTTATGATCGCACCAATAATATTAGATTTATGATCGCACCAATAATATTAGAGTTATTAACGCACCAATAATATTATATTTATGATCGCACCAATAATATTAGAGTTATGGTAGCACCAATAATATTATAGTTATGATCGCACCAATAATATTAGAGTAATGATCACACCAATAATATTAGAGATATGGTCGCACCAATAATAATAAAGTTATGATCGCACCAATAATATTAGAGCTATTGACACACCAATAATATTAGATTTATGATCGCACCAATAATATTAGAGTTATGATCACACTAATAATATTAGAGTTATGATCGCACCAATAATATTAGAGTTATCATCTATTTTTTGTTGTTTAATCATGATTGAATTATATGATGACATTGAAATGGAATTCCGAGTTTCAAAGGATAAACCATTAAAATGGGAACATGTATTCTTTTATTATATTGTACGTGCTGCCAACATTTAGACTAATGCGAACATGTTTGATTCTATTATATTGTTCGTACGTGCTGCTATCATGAGACTAATGGGAAACTGATCCTAGATATTAAATACACTATCCTTCTAAAACTGTCTCATGATTTTAATGTCTAAATTTGAATTCTTATCACCAATTTTCGGTGAGGAAAAAGAATTGTTGCGATTATTTTTTAAATACAGTATTCATAAAAATAAAGTACATTTGAGACAAATAAAACATATATATATTTGGACTGCAGTATTCACTTCGTAGACCGTCATTCCTGTGTTGCTAAGAATGTAAAAGAAGGTATCGAAAGAGTAACACACGATAAACGAGACAGTGACAAACATTGTTGTCAGGGTAAACTGACGAGTCGAGGCCTGAAAGTTGGTCTCGTCATGTCCGTTCGATTGATTCGATTTGCGGAAAACGGAAGCAATCACTGTATAGAGTGTGATAAAGACAACTGCTGGAACGAAATAAAAGACCACTGACCAGATGTAGATGTAGGCCTACTTATTGGGAAATGTATTTAAACTATACGAGTATAGTGATTTCTGGCGCAGCATGTATAATTTACAAATCCAACAAGCAAATAAACCCCTGGCGGGTATATTTTGGAGTGTTCAGCAGGGACACCTGAGATATGTTCGATGTCTCCTATGTTAACAAATAAAGCGAATTTACATTTTTCTTTTAAGCATGAGATAATTTGTTGCAGCACGATGGCGCACAACTTGTCAATCACCAACGGTATTAAACTCTGAGTGTCTAAAGTAAAGACAGTCCAATCCAAACCTGTATTGTCAGACAAATGTATGAAATGTTTCAATTCCTCTTAATGTTTACTACCTATTTGAGAAGAAAGTATGCAAATTATTCCTATATGTGAAAATATTGATACTTTCGATTTAACACATTAGTTTAGTAGTCTGGAAACAAATGCCAGATTGATAAAAAAATCCGATAGAAAAAACTAAATATTATTAATAGTAAGCAGCATATTGATCCAATGAGAAACCGCGCGAGATTATATAGCCATGGCAACAATACAATATATATATATATAGAGAGAATAATGGTATAAAATATCTCAAATGAATATGAATTATAAAATCATGATAAAAAGCTTAACAAGTTAATTTTGACATAGGCCTATAAAGCATAATAAATTTGCCAAATTCAAGTATCGGTCTCTTTTAAGCCGTTTTTCTTTGGCAAAGAGGTAGATAGGTGCCGTTGAAAATATTCAACGTAGGGCTCAACAAATGAATGGAAGGTACCCCCCACAACTGTGAATGTATCATTCGAAGGGCATCTTGACGTGTATAAAAAATAATAATTAAAAATTTGTGGACAATTAACAATTTTCCACCAACAGTTCTACTGTATTTCACAAAACACTCAGAATGCTTTTGTTATTAAGACTAAGAGGAACTTACTATATTGTAGATCATGTGTTAGTGTGCGATTAAGAAGTTTGATAAAATTTATGAATGATTTATTTATTATCTTAGCATCATTCGGTTTACCGTGTTCATACTTTTTTTAAATATTATGTCCTTTCGAAAAAGTACTATAGTTTTATTTATAGTAATGTACATAGAATTATAATTGAACATTGCATAGATCTCAAAATCACTCATTTAATAAGTTTAATCGAGAATTAGAGTAACAAAGTATTATCACATTCTTTTAAGAAAATAGGAAGAGCAAATTAACCGACAATGCTTAATTAAATTAAGGATTATATTAAAGAAAGTGTTTCCTAAAGTTTAAAACCCAAACCCTAATAGCTACAATAACTTTAAAAAATAATCACTAAAGTAATTGCTACAAAAATATTGAACGGTAATATTTACGTAGAATGAGAAAAGTACTGGATTTTTGTTCTTTAACACAAGTCCCCCAATGCGTACTTTTGTCTTTGAAATACAGATACGCGATGTATGTTATTAGATTTATTGTATTTTTATAAAATACATTGGATATATATGTCATATAAAATTTTTTAAAAAAACAGTTTAAGCAGCCGTTACAGTCAATTTTGTCTTGAACATTTTTTCAAAATATTTATGTTTATTTGATGTTTGTTGATGTTTTGCCGAAATAGGAAATAGAGAGAGTAATGAAGGAGTACATCTTCTCATAATCAGTCTTCTTAATATTAATAATGAAAATAATGTCGAAGAACCTATTTACAAATAAATATGCTGAGAAATAAATGGAAAATATAATCATTGTTTGAAGAATGGGATTTTATTTGAAAAGATACAAAATTGGAAAAACAGGTAGGTATCTTGGTAGAAATAAAAAATGTCACTTTTTTTAATTCAAAGTATATGTGGAATAAATGTTCAAAATGAAACCATAAAAAAAAGTGTCTTTTCAATAAACATAAACTACAGTTAAATATATTAATTGATAGTAGAGACAATGACAAACCGGAAATGAACGAAAAGAGATATTTAGAGCGTTTTTGTCTTTTGAAATACAGATATGCGATGTGTGTTAGGTTTATTGTATTTATATAAAAAACATTCTATTTGTGACATTTATTTGTGTGTATTATTTCAAATAAAAAATGTTTTAACTAATTGTTTTAAGCCAAATATAACGTGGTCAGGAAAAGTATTTCTAAAAAATGAGATATTTTATATTTTAAATTAAAATTTACACATTTACATTTGTAAACACAAGTTTTAAATGGAATATTAAAACAACAGAATCCAGCTATATAGCTTTTAAAATAGCATTTCAGTTTCAATTAACTATGTACAAGTTGATTGTATTTTGGTGGTACGTGTTAATCAAATATGTCTTCGAGGATGCCATTTGGTGACTGCTAATTGTTAAAGTGGTGGGGATATGAAGCATATAGTGGTCCTTGTTGTTGGACACTGAATACATTCATTTATTATCATGGTTTTTAAAAATAATAAAAGAGGACCTAAGATATATTTGTATAAGTAAAACACAGCAGCTGATATGATCGGCGTGTATCTGCGATCGATACAATTTTGTACTTAATACGACTTTTTAAGCTATTTTCTCTTCATAAAAAAAACCCTTTTCGACTAATCAGAGTGAAATCTGCCAAATGTAATAGAAATAAATAATTATTCACATTAGAAAAATGAAGAATAATTGTAAATTGATTTTCATTCCAAGAATTATTCTAATGGAGCAATTGAACATAACAATTTTTTCTTATTTTACATATCCTGCTATATACCTAAAAGCGTTTTGTTTTATTAAATTCTAAATTGTACTTAAAAAAAAATGATTAATTAAAAATGAAATCGAATTATAAACTTTATGACGTTTTAAATTTACAATACGGTTCTGTTACCGCAGAAGATGAATTCAATTACTTGTATGATGTCAGAAAATGTCTTATTGTAACGCAATATTTTACTTATGAATTAGCCTAAGAGTTTTTGATTATTTTATGATAACAATGTTTTTATACCAAGACCGCCATTTTACTGTTACTTGAATTAATGGAAAATGTTGATTAAGAATCATAGGAAACCGAATGGATTATAAACATTAATATAAAAATAAACAGATTGAAGTAACTTGGATATTATTAACGGACATATAGGATAACCAACTCCAGTTAATTCATGTTATCTGATTGGCATCGTTATACATTTATTTGTTTTACTCACTAACTCACCTCGTTATATTTCCCTCGTTCATTAGCGTAAAGGAATGTGTATTAAATATATGTTAAAATATTTGAAAAATATGTTTAACTTTACAAATTGAGCATCTTCGCGTTTTCTTTTCATATTTTGAATCAATTTGTAAATTGATATCTTTTTGGTTTTTAAAAAAAATATTGTTTGAAATAATGAGTTGATAATAAACTGATAATGATGAAAATTGACATCCAATTGAAATTAATAAAATTGTACAATACTGAAAAAACATCTACCATTCGGATACAAGACATATTAAATATATATATATATATATACATATTGTGTAAACCTTCTACTTCATAAACTTAAAAATTGATTACACTTTCTTTTGAGTTTCTGAGAAGATCCGGTTTTGCCTAAATAAACATATTTAATTATACTTTCGTCATGACTTATGGCAGGTGTAGAGTCTTACCTTGATTCTGTTTGTTGAAGATAATTGTTTCAGATTTCTTTCCCTCAGCTTAACTTAGATACACTGTTCATTATTTTGTAAGATGTTTGTTTCAGATTGGAATACGATACTAACTAGTATTACAACTGTTTTACTTTCAATAGGTGTTTCAGCCAATCTGATTTTCTTTTGCAGTTTGCTAAACAAACAAATTGAATCGACAGTTACTACATTTCTGCTTCGACATCAAATAATCATCGATGGAGTTACATGCTTATTTGCGATTAACGTTTTTTTGCTGCCCGATAAAGTTACACCAACGGGACTCGAAGCATTGGATGTATTTGTCTGCTATGTTTGGACGGGACAGACTATTCTTTGGTGCTTAATGTTTATGAGCACCCAGAACTTAATCATGTTGGCGATTGACCGATTTTGTGCGGTCGTACTTGCAACACAATATCTCATGCTTAAAAGAAAAATATTAATTTTGTTCGGTTTATTGGTTTACGTGTATACAACCATTATGGTTCCACCAGGGGTATATTTGCTACTTGAATTTGTCAATGATACATGCTGCGCCAGAAATCACTATAATCGTAGTTTAAGTACGTTTCGAAATATATACATCTACATCTGGTCAGTGGTCTTTTATTTCGTTCCAGCAATTGTCTTTATCACACTCTATACAGTGATTGCTTCCGTTTTCCGCAAGTCGAATCAATCGAACGGACATGACGAGACCAACTTTCAGGCCTCGACTCGTCAGTTTACCCTGACAACAATGTTTGTCACTGTCTCCTTTATCGTGTGTTACTCTTTCGATACCTTCTTTTACATTCTTAGCAACACAGGAATGACGGTCTACGAGGTGAATACTGCAGTCCAAAGGATTGGCGTACATCTCATTTGCGTCAACAGTGCGGCTAGTCCGATACTGTACTTCATTTTCATGAAAACTGTACGAATAAAAATGATCGCAACGGTTCTTTATCCTTTCAGAAAACTGGTCCGAAGGTATCAAATAGAACCAAGTAATCATTGATATTTGAAGGATTTTGTATTTTTCGAACATTTTAACGCTTAGTGTTTCAACATAGGATAACACATTTTGAAATATTTGTCATTCTAACATTCTAACAATAATCTTAATTTAAATTATTATATTTTTATTTTAAAATATTCATCATTCACTATAATGTAATCTTATGAAACCAAATAGAAATTCTACCCTATTTGGTTTTTTGATCCTGGACCTCAAATATATATTTTTAAATATTTGGACACGTTGATGTTTACATCATTTATATCATGAACAGAATAAAATATTTGTACACTTTTTCTCTGAATATATATATATATATATATGAATATATATATATATAAACTTATCATGACTGTGTATATTTGCAAAAATAAGTAATTCATAGTTTTGCTCTCTCTAATAAATATGAGTGCTTTGAATATCGTTGCTCCCAAATATGGGAACATGAGTTTCTTGTTAAAAAAGTTTGTTTTGAGAACTGAACATTAAAAATCATTTAGCATTATCATTTAACAAAAACATAGTGGGATATCGATTATATTTTATTGGAATACAATAGGCCATCCAACTGCATTGAGCAAAGCAATTATTTTAAATTAAAATTAAACATTCATTTGAATCGGACACTCTACATGTCTTGACACAAATTAATTATTTTACGATTTGAGCTTTGCTTTTCCAAAGCGAAATGTTGTATATGGCTGAAGCAAGTCGCGATGAAAGTCTCGGATATGAACATTGGAACGAACTATGAACTATCCCGAAATTATATGAGAACGGCAATCAATCATAGCCTGCAGTTTTGGCCGAAATAGATGACTGAAATAATTAACCAGATTGATTTAGTTTTGACTACAAATTATGGTTGTTAACAACCTCTCCTAATGCTTTTACTTTTTATGTATATATCTATAAATGCGAGCAACCAGAAAGTTTTGTTTCATTAGGGAGAACATGCGCTGACGACGACATCTTTTCCTAACTTTACCCATTAAGTATCCGTCTGAAATTTTTTTAATTATTTCGATTATGTTTTAACTGATTTATTTCCTATTTTTAATAAATTAACTAGCGAGGCATGAAAGTGACAAGTACCATACTATTCAATTGAATCGCCTTTCTGCGGTTAATTGAACTTAAAATTAAATATATAAGTAATCAAATATATATACTATAAACAGATATGACCTGAGTAAAACTGCAACAAAATGCAGTCGTATAAAACCCAAAATGTAGTCGCAAATTACCACATAATACGTACTTAATAATTAATTGGATTGTACCATAAGTTTGTCATAATTCAGATACATTTAAATAAAAAGCTAACTTGAAGTTCATTCAACAACTGGATGAACTAGAGTTTTAGCAGTGATTTTTCTATACGGGTACAACACAGTTGCAATCAATTTCTGTCGAATTGATTTCATCATCAGAAAGTAAACGAAAGGATTCGCCATACTGTTGATGGAAGCGAGACACACTCCGATCTTCTGAAGTGGAGAGCTCACCAAATATTCTGTTAATTCAGTAAAATCCAACAGAAAATAAATGCTATCGAATGACAGACTTATTAAAAAATGATGGTAACAACAAAAGTGGTCACAGTGAAACGACGAGATGATCTTTGAAAATGTTCATCTCCGTTCATATTGTTCATGGCTGACTTTCTCAGTACCAATGCGATCTTCGCATAAAGTGTAATAAATAAAAATGATGGAACCGCATACACCGTCAGAACCCAAATCAATGAGTACACAAAACGTAATAATTGTGCAGTTTCACCATAAAAAAGATTTTCCTCTAAACACGTTCCATTTGAATATTTAGCCTCAAGCAGCGTAGGCGGCACAATTATTGAAGTATAAAGATAAACAATGATGAAGAAACCAATCTTCAGTTTTCGTTGAATACTTCGATACTTCGATGCAAATATGACGGCGCAAAATCGATCAACTGCCGTGTATTGAAGATTCTGAACACTCATAAAAATGAGGGTCCAATACATAAACTGACCGTGCCAAATGTGACAAACGAGTTGGTCAAATATTTCGTTTCCCGTATTCCACATTTTTGGTTGATGTAAAAGGATAACAGCAACCAAACAAGTTAAAAAGTCCAACATGCTTTGATGTCGCAGAAGAAAGGTTGTCATCTGTGATTCCACTTTAGAATATATCATTATCAGAAATAGTATCAGATTTCCAAATATGCCAATATAGCCTAATATTATTGTAAAATTATCAAAAATAGTCTCAAACAATTGAGTTTTTACCATGTTGTATTTGACTTTTCTTATTTTTTTATTGACAAATTACCAAGATAATCTCAATCTGAAGTGCAAATATTAAGTAATTTATATTAAAAAATTCGGAAATATTTCGAAATATTTTCTTGGAATTATATCGTTCTTATATATATGTATATATAAAGTCTCTGTTTGTTATAGTTAAAGTATTTCATAAAATGATAATTCTTCTTTCAGTTATATATAAACTAAATTGAATATCTTAAACATTATAATTGTTCAGTCAACCTCCATATGTCATCTATCTAGCTTTGTATAATCTCAATATATATCACAATACAGTTTATTAACTTGTTTTAAAATGAAGAAAAGATGAAAAACTGGAGCTGGAAAGAAAAAGTCAAAATATGTGAGGAAAATTAAGAAATATTCTCTCATTAATTAGTAGCTTCAGTTTCAAAGTGTTTTATATAAATTCTTAACATTTTTATAAATTTTGTTATCAGGACAATTGTGAACATTGAACATGAAACAATGATTAAATATTATCCTATTATCAAAGCTAAGTAACTGGTACATTTACTAAAAACTCAATAAAATAAGTTTTAGATATATATAATTCAACAGAAAAAAACCTATTTTTTTAAATGACTTAATTCTGTTTTCTGGTTTCTTTTTGCTTAGAACTTCTTAACCCTTAGTACGTGGACATACTTTTTGGGGTTTTCTATGTGGAGGGGGGTATTTTATCGCCCTGGAAAATCAAACTTCTTTATCATTCGATTAAGCTAAAATTTGGTATACAGATACCTCCTAAAGACTTGTCGAGTGATTTTAATTTTTAAAATAATTAATCAATTGGTATCATGTTTATGACCTGATTACGTCATAAAAATCTATATTTGTTGATATATTTTTATAATTATACTACTTATATAAATAAGCTATAAGTAGTATAATTGTTATTTAAGTATTATTTCAAATTGCTGGTTATTTTAATAAATAATTTTATTATTTATGTAAAATGGATATAATTTACGATAAACTTATTTTGTCTAATAATGTTGCAAGTTTCAGCTCCTAATATCATCGGCAAGTATGAACATCCAGGGAGGGGG
>JAUZND010005312.1:0-11260 GCA_034780555.1 Coelogynopora nodosa
AGATAAACTATCAGATGCATGTTGCGTGACTGCAAGACAATAAGGTCGACAGATAAACTATCAGATGCATGTTGCGTCACTGCAACACAATAAGGTCAACGTATCAACTATCAGATGCATGGTGCGTCACTGCAAGACAATAAGGTCGACAGATAAACTACCAGATGCATGTTGCGTCACTGCTTGGTCTACACTATCAAGGTCTACAGATCAATAAAGATATTTAAATATAGTTACGTAGATGAGTCATATGTGCTTATTACGCTAATTACTACGAATTGCCAATGTTGGATTCAGTCAACAATGAAGAAAAACGAATCAATATTGAATTCGAATTCTTTGCATAAAGCAATTACTAATTGAAAATATGTAAAAACTGTTTTTAGAAAGTGAAATACTGGTTAATTGACAAAATGTTTGTGTGCACAATTTCCACATATTATTATAAAGCACATTATAAAAATTGTCTAAATTGTAAAATAAAAAAAAGTTTTGAAGCATTATTTAACATATCATATCAAAGACTATGTATAGTATATTCTATTTTGATTTCATGATAAACACAGATATCCTAGCTATCTAACTATAATTGATATATATGGTAACTATAGCTCTCGTAATTCAAAACATGGTTTTAGAACCTAACTAAGATAAAATTAAAGAAATTGAAACAAAAAATCAAGAGGTGATATTTAAAAATAATAATTTATACATACAATGCCATAAAATATTACATTACATAAAAATAATGTTACATTTTAGTAGTATAGGAATGTGAGCATCTGTACATAATCGAGGTCATTAAAATATCATGACTCATCATAGGCTGATTCTGCTGTAGTTGCGTAATCGAGGTCATGGAAAGTTCATGGGACCAATTTTGCGGCCCTGGACTATTTTGTAATGGAACACGATGCCAGGTTAAGCATTTTGGCAAGTATAGTCGAGAGCGCCCTAATACAGTAGTTGATTGCTACAGTTGGCAACTGAATGAATTTTAGCAGCAATAGCGGCTCTATTTATATAAATTTTGTTATGGTAGCGTGATGCCTATAAGTATTGAACATTTCATGACATGGATTACGTAACTGCCACAGAATGAGCCGGTGATGAGTCATTATCCAGATGTCCATAATCCTAATCTACTTATGTTACATTAATAAACAATACTAACTTTAATTAGACCACCCAATATAAAAATGTATTGCAGAACGCCATAGAAAGCCCTTTACGAGCTAGAAAATATGGATACACAGACAGACCCACCCTGCTTCATATTCCTCCGCACACACCCGTACACCGCCTCATTGTCCATCCACGAGCCAGGACAGGCGGGCAACGTGCGCATTACAAACTCCGTCTCACTGTCCAACCCTTCGTCCACATCTCCCTCATCCTCCTCCTTCAACGGCCTCCCCTTATCTCTCTCGGAGGAGGTAGGGTCGTCGAGGAACTCATACAGGTAGCGATGGGTGTTGGGGTTGTATGGACAGGAGCTCTGGTAGTTACGGAGAAGTGTGCCCGCCTCGTCGTCACGATTGAGAAAGATGAGAAGCTAACGGAAGTGGGAAGAAAGGGGGGAGGGTTTATTTGCATTTCTTCAAGAAGATAATTCGAAACATAATAAACAGATATTTTCTTCGAACTGAACCTTTTTATAATTATTAAACGGACTATTAAAAGTAATATGGCACAAGTTGAATATCCATAGTTTGCAATAAAACCATAGACTGTACCAAAGAATGATAAAAGTACCAATATGGAAACCAATTACGAAGTGATGATATGTCTGCGTCACAGAAAAATCTGTATTATTTTGAAGTTCTTCCAAAAAATTTCTTATCAGACTGCAAAACTTTGGATAATGGTTATTACTTCAATATTTTGATATAGTATATTTTTTAAATACAAGCTACATAACATCAAAAGTAAAAGACGTAGAATTACAAAAAACAATTGCTTTCTAAAGTGATGAGTTGTACAAACCAGAGTGGCCAAAAAAGTACCCTGACAAAAAAATCATTACAATGCTACCACATCAAAAATACAATGATTTACCACCCCCTTATAGCTGCATCGATCCACCCACATTATTTAAAAAAGTGTTACAAACAAGAGCGCTTTTCTTCACAAACCTAATTAGGTACAAAGTAGGTACAAAGTGGATACTTTTTCATTCTTTCAAATCTGATCCAGTTTCTAATCCAGGTATAAACTCATTTTCAGACCTGCCAACCTTTCAAGAAGCTAAATCGGGACATTTGTATAATCTCCAGTCACGTATGGCGAGGCGAGCAGCCGAGCCTCTAAATCAGTGCACAGCACAGCGCTGAAAAGGCTTGGTTGGAATTGCTTTATATAAGACCTGCATAAAATGCCATCGAGCGAAGTGCGGACAATTTTTTGATTTTAACAGCATGAAAATGACAGATTAAAAGGCATATAAAAAAATTTCCAGTCAGATTTTAAATTTATCGAGGTATTTGCTATAATATCGGGACAGTAAAAATCGCATCAAATATAGGTGAAATCGGGACACACATTGGCAAGTTTGCATATTATAAACACATTATTACTTCATTTTCCCCCTATTACCGTGACCAGTGTCCACCCTGCAAACCAATAATATACCATAATTTGTAAAAGCTGTTCTACTTATAAAATTTGGAATGTCATAAAATTAAAGCTTCAATAATCAACAAATTTACCAAACAACAGCAAATTACAACTAAATCAGAAACAAATAAAAAATCGTAGCTACAGATCCCTTATAAATACGAAATATATACTATATATTGCTCTGTCCCCAGAAACATGTAGTAATGATCTTCACCTCGACATATTTAGTGACAAAGATGTCGCAGATTTGCCCCTCTTCAATGACAGTGTCCAATTCTTGGAAGGAGAGAATGGCCCGTTCAGCGTGACTGATTGCATCCGCCATGTAGGTTACTCCAGCAAAGTCTGAACAGTGTCAAAGCAACAAACAGCAGTTGTAATATTCTAAGAAATATATTCTGTAATATATTTACAACAGATTAAACTCCAAATCTTGATTCATTTGTTTTCGTAAATCAATATTTCAAATTTGTAAATGGGAAATTGCAATTGGCGCCTAAACTTATAATGATTGTTTTCCCTCGTTTTTTTCTTAAATTGTTACCTTAAATGTTCCCGATTTTTCTATGATTCTTTTTAAAAAACATGTTTTTTTCTGAGAATATTGAAAAAATTTCACTACCTTTTCAATCATTTACAAAAAAAGATTTCATTACAACAAAACATTTATAACTGCAAATATGTTCTTAATTTTCCATGATAACACCAATCATATGTTTTCAGAACTTAATAATTTTAATTAATTTATATCAATTATAACACAATATTGATATTAATTAAATATTTTTTGTTGATGGCGAATTCAATTTTTTTCTAAATTTAAAGAAAAATATTTAATACTTTAAACTTAATACACACAAACTTTGAAACAATCATAAGGTTATATTAAAAAATAACATAAAATACTATTAGTCGTGGGGTTTCTTTTGGTTTTGTGCTACAAAAATACCACCATTTTTTAAAATAATATACACATATAATACCAATACTACCCATAGACAATACGAGTAGCATGACATAAATTAACACAATTTTATGCCCCAAGCGCACCATCATCCACTGCCGAACGTTCCGATTGTTCATAACAAGCCCGCAGCCAGAGGCCATAGTGAGCGATACCCTCGTAGAGAAGGATCAGACGATTCACAGAGATCGCTTCCGTCTCAAAACGTAGTCGCAGACTCATAGACCTCGTCCTTTTCAGCTGAAAGGTGTGGAGAACTTAAGAAATTAAACGCCATAATTTAGCATTTCTATTCAAACATTTAAATTCTACGTTTATCCCGAGTTAAAACGCCCGAAGTTAGCTACATCTATTTTTACAATAGCCTTGGTTACTGTTTTCATTTTAATCGATTTTCCATTCAAGTCCCCATATAATTAATCAATGTATTTCAATAGTTCTTTTGTACCTTGATCTCCCGTACTTCTAGCGCCCGCAGAAAATCTTTTTGTGAGAGGCAGTAGAGCACATATTGCAAGGTGAAGTTGGCCATGTCCCAAATATTGAGTTTGAAAAATCGTCTGTCGATAAAGCACAAGGTTCATTATAGTATCAAATATAGGAATAGATAATTGTTCAAGCTAGCAACATAATATTATGATATATACAGAATTCCAAGAGATGAAACTAAATTAAATGCCAAAAGTTTTCTATACATTTCCAAGAAATGTTATTAACTAATATATAAATTTGTGAGCTTATATTATTAAATTAACATAATATGCCACAAATATAACATTAAAAAATAATAGTAAATGATCACATGCCATTCCATTTCTCAGCACCACTACAAAACAAATTATAAATAAAAAGACACAGAACTTAGTAAAGCAACAGTCAAATAAGAAACAAAATGTTATAATAATATCAAGAAAGTTTGTTTGTCTAATCATCAAACCACAACTATATATATAGATTTTAATTGATTATAATCCAAACATATCTTATACTCTAGTAAAATAATTAATTACATATAATTAAAAATATATATACAAATACTAAATGTTAAGCCAAGGACAAATTGCAAATAAATTTCCTTGCAACATAATATGTATCATATATATGGAAAAAATTTGGTTTCACTGAAGAATTAAGGATAATTTAGTTCTTAAATATAAATAAACGTATTTTTTCAATAGTTCTTCAATATATAAAATTTTATTTTAGAATTTCAGAATATCCCCATGTTTCCAAGACTCACAGAAACCTCGCATACATTTAGAAAAGAGGATTGATTTACTTACGGGAACATGAGATGTATAGTATGAGGTCTGTTAAGGACCATTAAGATATGGTAAGCCACCTGAAATAAAAGTAGAAAAAGCGGAGATGTTCAATCAGCTTGTAGAGATTAATTTAATTAAGGATCTCTTTCTCTCTCACTCCTGGATGTACAATCTAACATAATCCTGTTCTATACGATGAGTCATACACTAGTTTAGTGAGGCAAGCCGATGCTAGAGAAATATTTTAGCAGTTCTGCGCGTACTAAATTGGCTAATTGTGCTTAAAATTAAATGTTAAATAAGCTCTTTATTTAACGAGAGTGGTTAACGATTTCAATGGTGCAAAATAAAATTTAATCTGAAAAAGAGTTTCATAGTTAAAAAAAGATTTGAAGTATGCCTATTTAGGCTGTGTGCCTACGGCAATTATTTGTTTGCCTCGCAAAGCCGAGTATGGGTCATCTTTCTCACAACCGATGCGAGGCACATATTATATATCTAGGTATAATAAGTATGATATACGAATATTTATACCAACAAACATAGTAATCAACGGAGTAGAAATTATATAATAAATAAATATATGTGTTGGTGGTAATAACACATTTCAACGTGGTATTCTATTTACAGAAGGCGGCAGTGCAGTAGGTGCATTTTATATATTCCCTATTAAAACACATAATGTGAACTATTTAAATAATGATTATATTATATTTATTATTTGAAATATATTAATAAGATAACCAAATATACAAATGACCTGCTTTATGTAGACTACCCCCACTTTTGCCATGAAAAGCCACTACTTTCCAATAGTCTATTAAATATTCAACGATCTAAAATTAATTTTAAAAACAATATCGAACCCTTTGTACACATTACACAATAAATATAAGTTATCAAGATATATAATACATAAACATAAATAAAATATTTTAGAACAGATTCTGATAGTTTGACAGCATATATTATAGTTCAAAACTTTAGAATTTTTAAACTTTAGAAATTTTAGAATTTGCAGAAAGCCAATATTTTTAATTTAAAAATTTTAAATAGATTTTAGCCCTTTTAAATCTAAAAGTGATTAATGTAATTATATTTAAAATATTTACACATAAAAAAACTATATGTGTAATTAAAGTCTCAAATATCAATAGGTATATATTATTTACTGGCACGTTTGTAAACGTTAAAATTGAAAATAGACACTTTTCCTTAATTTATTTAGACAATCTTAAAACTTCCCAACAGTTTCAGTTTTGCCCGCTTGCATAAACACATTTAAAACAAAATAATGTACCAATTCGTAAATTGAACATAATCATAAATATTTCGAAAATATTAATCAGAAGACTGAACTGGTCAAGAATAATATTAAAGAATCATTTAAAACATACAATTATTGATTGTTTAAATGATTACCAGGGTGTAGCGGTTAGCGCGCTGGCCTGCAAACCAGAAGGTCGGCGGTTCGAGCCTCGCTACGTACTCTTGTTTACAGTGAACTGATAGCACTGTCGTATTGAGTAAATAATAGACTGATCTAAGCTGTTTCGTCAAATCAAGTAATCGATATATATGCTTCGGTAGCAGGTGGTGAGACACGCTAAAAGCCCAATAAAGTCTACCTTTTTATATAAATGATTTAAATGTGATAACATTTAAATTTAAAATATTTAAATCGAATATTTACTTTGACTAAATATATACAAAATAAAATACTAGTAATATAGCGATATTTAAAAAATATATACAAACTTTATATAGGCCTACTTATATTAATAACTGATATAATTTAATTTACATTTCATAAATATTATTCATAAGGATTACTGTTTCCTTATATGTTCTGCCTTGAACAAGCACACAAGGACAATTAAATACTCCATAATGTTAGCATTAAGAAAGGGAAAATACGTTGCACATGGTTTCCAAATATTTATTAAAACAATTTCCCGGATTTATAAATGGTAAATTCCCAAACATTAACAAAGCCATGAAATATATCAATATATCAATATAACATAACAAATCGTAAAATTCTGCGTGAAACTATAGAAAAATAATGTAAAAATTGTTTTATCAAATAAATGTATATTTAAGGAGTTTTCTATAATTTTGTATATTTAGGCCATTTTTAAGGAGTTTTCCGACCTGAAATTTCCTGATTTAAAGTTTTTCAGGCAGCTTGTGTGGCAACCCTGGCTGAATGTAGCATTGTTAAAGAAGTTCCTCAACCACTCCTTAGCCATAAGAAAAACCAATATCCTTAAATTAAATAATAACCCCTAGTTCAACGCATTTATAAATTTATAAAGAGCTGCCCTGGCTATAATTGAATTGAAACAAGACTGAAGCGCAACCAACTCCTTGCAGCTCGACCTTACCCGCCACAACCACGCGGTAGCCACGGGGTAGACATGAACACAGTGACAGTAGAGCCGGGCCGCCTCCCACCAGCGGTGCTGATTCAACAGGATCCACATGTAGCGCATTACACGCTCCTTCTCACTCTTCGTCTTCCGGTCGAGATCGTCTGTCTGGCCAGAATGGGTTGACACACAACACCGGGACTTAGAGAGTGGATATAGCCTAACAGTGCACCACCGGCCCTATATATACAGGGTACAATGTCTGTGACGAAAGTCAGGTGTACCGGCGGTAACGCTCCGGTTTGTATATATACAGGGAGGAAATGTGATAATTTGTGGTTCGTGTTAAATGTTTTAATTCTGCTTAGAAAATAGAACAAGTTTAGTGTGTACAAACAACAGCTACAGTTAACGGAATAAGAAAGCCACAATTAATTAAACCTTTCAAATAATATATGGTCTAGGTCTTGACCTCGCAATGTGCTAAAAAAAAAGAGTTTGATTAATATTTAGTAACAACCAAAATTAGGCTTTGAAAAGTTATATTTACTGTGACTTTTTTATTCTATTAATGGTGTGCCTTAATGTAATTGTTATTTGTATTACCTAAACTTATTGTTCATGTTGTTCTAATGATCATATTATGAAACAAATTAATATATTATCAAATTAGTTTGTTACAATGGTTATTAAATTAGGATGGAAGGTGTTCACTGGGGAAGGGAGGGGGGAGGGGGTAAGCAAATATTATTATTCAATATTTTTGCAAAATCCGATAGTCACCGTTTTAACTGAATCTTTGAACCTGTATAATTGTATATTAAATGAAATCTCTACTCACAAAAAAATAACTCTGTATCTAACAATATCCCAAATCCGGGTAGAATGCGCACATTGTTAAATAAAAAACATTTTTCACAATAATATCTACTATCAATGATAAGCATAGATAACAATAACATAACTAGATAAGCGGTAAATTCAAAAATGTTAATTACCGATAATATCGATTCAGATAGAATTTGATTCTTAAACTTCTGAAAATGTCAAAACGTTTGAATTTGAAAAAAAAGATGGTTGACTGGTTACCTAGTTATGTAGGTAAGTTATATATTTATACGGATAAAATTTATCAATATAATATCTACACATAATTTATATTTTTCGTTTTAATACTGAAAAACAAACCTACAAGAGTAAATTATTCAAAATTCGTGAAATATACAGGTCTTCCTCCATGAGCGCTAAAAAACTTACAATTTACAGTTGCTTAAATATTATTTATAATAAGTGATTATCTAACCTGGCATAGACAGGGCCCTGGAGAAATTATCCCCTATCAGCTGTTCAAGTTTCGTTTTTCTTCGGCGCTTGCTCTTGGCGTGCTCAAACATGTATGCATCGCATACCCAAAGGTACATATTCCTCTGCTCAACATTGTCGGGAGAATAATCTAAAATGGTACAATAATTGAGAGAATGTGAGCAAAACGTAGGCTTGCTAATCGCCACTAAGTGGTACCGGGATCCGAGTTACAACAAAATAAATGACGCAAACAGATGAAAAAGATTGGCTAAATTGCGGAATATGAGACATTAGAATGTATTAAATATTGTGGTCTAATGAGTCAATTGAACATGCTTAGGTGAAATATTGTATACTTTCAATTCTTCATGAAACTTTTTCAAATGCGTACACAATTTATCACGTAGTCACTAATATTATTGATAGAATTATTATAATTAATTTATAAATATATAAGGTCTAACAAAGACATTCCAAAAATAAAACATGTGCACAATTATGCATTTCCCAATTGCACATAGCCTTTTCAAATACTACATTTCATCAATAACACTTCTAAAAAGACTCATATAGTTCCCAAAAACATTGTAATAAACGAATATTTTGATTACAAATAAATATTATAATTGATTAACAAGAACGATTCTTAAAAATAAATTTATATTTCCCTTACATTGAAATCTATCCTCAAAACCATTTAGGAGCACAGACTGTTTTGCCCAGAGCCTTTTAAAGCATCTTAATCGATTTACAGATATTATCAGCACCTACTATAGAAATCCTAAGAAAAATAGATTCCAAATTCGAAATTTAACATAATGTGAAGAATACCTAGTTTTAAAATTAATAATAGATGGATAACACACAGACACAGAACAATAGTAATATAGATAATCCCAACCAAACATCATTTTAAAAAAACGTATGTGTTACTAACCTTTGAAAGAATTTTTACATTTGTTTAAACGACCTGTGTAGCTACCAACCTTGTTAGCCATCTGAAAATAGTAGAATAACATATTTTGTGTGTGAAAATAACATAGACTATAAAATCAATTATTAGAAAAATGTTATATGCAATATTGATAACAAGTGAAGGTTTCTAATAAATTATATAAATTATAATTAATTCAATTATGTCAAATATGATAATAGTAATATAATTAATTTTGTGAAAAATAAAAATAACTAACATATATACTACCCTAGTGCATTATAATTAATTATATATATATATCAGAAAATGAGCATTATGTCCCTCCTGGGAGGTAAACAATAATTATTAGAACTCTGATTAAATGTACTTTTTGCACATTTATACCACAAAAATAGGAAGAAAATAAACATGGCTTGATAATAACAGAACTCATTTTTTTAATATTTCAATTAAAATTAATACAGATAATTGGCAAACTCTTTATCAATGTATCAAGGTTACCACTATTATTATAATGTCAGTAATATTTACCAGATCGCCATTGCCTCATACATACATTGAGCAGGCCATGTTTAACAACATAGCAGTTCTGAGTCAAACAATGTGTTACCAGTGTATTAGTTCAAACTCAATGAATTAAAAACTGCAACTTACATTAAAATTTTACTAACAACCTGATTTTTTACTGAAGCATACAATTCTTACTGACAAGTCAAAAAGGGGCAGTTGTGACCACTGCAACTCCCTCTCTGAATCCACCACTGTAAATTATTTTAAATCAATGTAAATCATGAACATAATTGAATTACAAAAATATGTAGAAATAAATGATTTTTACTTAAATTCAGTAGACCAAATTCCATTTATTTTAACTAATTCTTGAAGGTGATGGTAAGTTAAAAAAAATAGAAAATATGTGTTTTATTAAAATCTGACAATAATTACTATGACAAAAATCTGACAACTTTAAAACATATATGCCTCATTTATTTATAGTATTATAATATAATTAAATATTTTATGCCTCAGATTTCACTAAAACATATGTATAAGACCAGCATTAGAAGAAAAAAAACATGTAAATGCTGTATTGATCTAACATCTAAATTAATAGGAAATATACTAACAGACTTATTATAAAAGACATAATCTACAAAATTATGAAACATTTGTTAAGATAAATACAAAGTGACTAAAATAAATTTTTACACAGTAGGTATAATGAACATATGATTATATAAGACAAATAGACAACATTAAAACGTTCTATGGCTAAACATTTAATTAAAAACTACAAAAAATAAATATAAAATCAGATCCACTTTAATACTGAATTTTTTGATAATATAGTTAAAACTACAGCATAAAACAAGCTATTTGGATAAAGAAAAACAACCATAAACATGACATTAAAGTAAGTCCTAGTACTTATATGTTTACTCTATTAACATTAAATCAATAAAATTATTATTATTATTAATATAGATAACATTTCAATATGTCTAAATATAATATAATTTTAAATGTGTAAAAATCTCTAATGTTTTTTAAGTATTTCTTATATACAGGGTGAATTTTAAATAACGCCCGATTTTAAACTAAACTACTCACGCATGGTTACAACACATGGTTGAGGAAATGATGTAATGCATCGCCTACAAGTAAGCCCTCAGTGTTCAAGTTGTCGACTAGCTGCTGAGCTTCACATAAAGCCAATCTAACATACTGATTTTGTTAAAAATTAGACACATGAAAGCATACATGTCACGTCTAGTTCAGGGTCTGCATGATGGAGACA
>JAUZND010005313.1:0-11259 GCA_034780555.1 Coelogynopora nodosa
ACGTTGATACACTGTTCGGACGCCCCATTGATAGTCTTCCGGAATCGCCCTTTTTCTAAATTCCCATCTATGATTTTTACTAACTTATTTCGAACATTTCCCATACAGTAATTTAATTGCGTTTTTATTGTCAGACTTCAAGCAAGTTCAATTGTATTTTATCAGTATTATCATATAATTATAAATTAATATAAAACACATTGTTGGATAAAACGCCTTCGCATTAAAAATGATTATGTTTATATTATGTCAAATTATGTCACGATATCAATTTGGATGGTTTGTATATCATCTTTGTGAAAACGTTGCAAACGAATGTACACCAATTTCTAATGTTCACGTTTTGACGCCATCTTGAATTTTTCAAATTCTAGAATAGTCCGTTATGGCACGCTCCTATAATAGAATGTTTCGATATGTGTTTTACCAAATTTGGTAATTAAATGCAACGTACCACGAATGTTTCATTAAGCAAGTAAGAAGAATGTAGTCCTCTCAACCCTCAAATTTCGTAATAACATTTGACTGTTTATTGTTCTTTGAATTGAAATCGCAGACATCATTTCCATGAGATGACGTCGTCATTTTTAAATATTTTCTATTAATAACATTGAAAAAGTAATAAATTTATATTTCGATAAAAGACTGTTGCCTTATTGTTTATTTAACATTATAGTATTTGGATCTATTTTTGCATTCGTTGAATGTGACTTCAGAAATTGAGATATGTTACAACGGCTTTGATGGTCCCGACAACTACTCAACCCCCTATGGTCACTTTGTCTGCCCACTTGACGATAACTATTTGCTTACCTATTGCTGTGGACCTGGTGATGAGCAAACTTGCTGTGGATTTTGGGGACGGTAAGTTGACTACTGTGCATTTTGTTCAAGGTGTATATCTTGCTACCGAAAATCTTGAATCTTGTGAATTAAGATCACAATTCTCTGTGGTGTCAATGATATATACACAATTCTCTGTGGTCTGAATGATATATACACAATTCTCTGTGGTGTCAATGATATATACACAATTCTCTGTGGTGTCAATTTCAATTTAATATTTTCTTTAATGATTAAAGATACATTTTTTCTTCGGTTACTAAACATTTGAATTGTTGCAGCTGAAGTATACCCTATACATATCCTTATAACAAAAATGTAAAGCAATAATCCGAAAACCAAAGGTTCTTTTGAGTGCGCATAATACTAATTCAATTATGCAATGGATATTGATGTTTAATTAAAATGGTAATATTTAATGTTATAGTGGGGTTGCTGTATAGCTATTACGTGTAATACAGTGAAAATATCACTATTTAGTTTTAATCTAAAAGGGTGTAATGTTTTTTAACTTGTCTATAGATGATAACCTCAAAAGTTGGCTTATAAACTGAAAAAGTGAAAACGAATTTCGGTTACATTTTGTTCAAAATGACACCCTGCAGTTAAAAGTGTACATAATTCCAAATTTTTGGTATCAAGGTGTGTTGATATTATATTAGATATATTTGTTATAAGATCAATTGAAATCTATTCCTATACTCGTATATTATATAAATAACTAATACTACGTAACAATCAATATGTATAAATAACTAATACTATGTAACAATCAATATGTATAAATAACTAATACCATGTAACAATCAATATGTATAAATAACTAATACTATTTAACAGTCAATAAAACATTCATAACTATAGTAATACAGGATGTGAATAGTTACAAAATTTATTTAAAAGTGTTCATTTTTTATTTATTGCAATTTGTTCTCCATAATAACTATAGTTTAACAAAGGTGCACGTTTTACATAAGCCGCTATCAAGAAAACAATTATATTTATTTAGTTTATTAAATAAAGCTTTGAATGCGAGCGTTTTATGTCACATTTCATGTTGCTTTTTGCGTTTCTCTGATGCAGAATACGACTTATTTACTGTTTGCATAGCTGAAAAAATTTCAAAGGGTTTCGCCCGTCCCCCCATCATATCCCGCGTGTTTTCGTCGCTGCTTTTTCGTATCCCTCATTTGGCATGCCTTAAGGCCTATAACGACCAAACGCGACGCGACGTACCGCAAAAAGTTGATTACATACATTTAAATGAGCCTATTTCCACTGAGCGCGACGCGACGAAACTGATGTTGCAATTAGTCAACTTTTTCTGCGACCCCGCGCGACGAAATGAATATTTCAATACAAAAACTATAATAACTGATGAGACATCATTCATACACACACGTTCCTGCACATCTGGGAAGAGTGAGAGAGTGTACCTTGCAGTACACAGACTGTTGTATACATTGGTCGTGAACAAACAATACCTATCTGCATACTTATCTCCCCAATCTATACGTGACACCGGACTGATCATATAGATAGACATACATCTCTATAGAGCCATACATGGTATTTCTTCGCGTCGCGCTTGGTGAGTTAAGGCCTTTAGTAGCGTCAAAGTCGGTGTAACCTCCATCCTATTTAGTTCAGACGAGTCCTCGTGTTTCCGGGTTCTGACTTATTGAAGTTGGCAGGTCCCCTAAACGTTATTCAGACATGTTTGAAATCATCACAGTGAACGTCCTTAATCTGATCACAATATAGTTCATAATACATGTATTAAGTTGCTTTAATAGACGGTTATGTAAACATGCAATCGTCGGCTAACTGTTAACAGGTGGAGTCGATCGTCCATTATCACACTCGTCGGTATTGGCGTGTTGTCCATTGTGGTTGTTGGCTACTTCTTGCGCCACAAGTTCCGCCATCGCAGCAGGTGCAGCTGTGACTGTGGTCGGCCCAGGATTCCGCCCTGTCCTCGCCTAGCCAGACTCTTCGGAAGATCGCAACCTCGACATGCCGTGCAAACTGTTGTTCGTCGGATTAGTTTATTGGATATTGGTCGTGAGTGAATCTTGGTCGGTTGTAAAAAAGGTTTTAATTTCGTTATTATAGCGTTGATACACATTGATGGATGTAGAAATTAGGTTACAACTTCAATTTGAAATTTTGTTTAACTTTACATCAAATTATTTCATTTTACACTCACAAGTTGACGTCTAAAATTTCTTTACATTGTATATTTTTATGTAGGTTAATTATTTGCCTTGAAAATAATTGTGGAATAAACTCACAATGTTAAAAAAATTATTAAATAAAAATCTAAATTTTTAAAGTTAATAATTTATTTGTGAACATTGCGGGTTTATTCTACTATACCAGACCTGCCTTCTGTTCTGATAATTTGGTCACATCTCCCTCTTTTAAATCGTAATTAAACAAAATCTACTTTTACAGGGTGGCCCATAAGTACGTAACCTAATCGTAAATATGAAAATTGAAATTAAAATGTATATTAGATGAGGTTATTTCTATTAGCTGTGGCATTTACATTTAACATTTACATAATTACTGTCTGTAAATAAATATACATTTACATAATTACCGTCTGTAAATAAATAAATAAACATTTACATTGTTACTGTCTTTAAATAAATAAAAATTGACATCGTTAGGTCACTTTCTGTAAATAAATACAATCTTTATATTTACGACTTGCTGTACGGACTTCTGAGCCACTCTGGTTATTTTGATTCACGTAATAAGCTAAAAAGTTAAGTCTGATATCTATTGATTTTTCGATAATTAAAAAGTTTAATCAATAAAAATTATTTAATTTAACGTGTGGATATTAATAAGCACAACATATAAGAATTCTCATGTGGGTAAATTCTAGCAACATCAGACGCTTGGTTAGCTGTTTATTTACTGACAATGATGTTCTGATTATTATACAATATTTA
This sequence comes from Coelogynopora nodosa, assembly GCA_034780555.1. NCBI lineage: Eukaryota > Metazoa > Platyhelminthes > Proseriata > Coelogynoporidae > Coelogynopora > Coelogynopora nodosa. Next base: position 3,807 of record JAUZND010005313.1, read on the forward strand.
AGGGAGGAGATATACAATGGATAAACTGTTTTAGCCTATTGTTGGGTCATTTAACTTATATAGTGCTTATAAGTAGTATATGAAGAGTGGATTCGGCCCCCTGCCCCCCTCTGAGTGCTTATAAGTAGTATAGGAAGAGTGGATTCGGCCCCCTGCCCCCCTCTGGGTGCTTATAAGTAGTATAGGAAGAGTGAATTCGGCACCTTACCGCCCTTCTGGGTGATTATAGGATTAAGGTATATATCTGTCTTAAATGTTGTGTGAACTAATATGTGACGTTTTATGCGCGTTAAGTACACGAAGGTGCCAGTATCGATAACTGTCGATTATTTATTTGATTATCATTCAAATAAAACTTTTCTTGTTCGTACAGATACATTTGCTTTGGTGTGGCCTGTTGGGTTACATTTGAATTTTATTCTCTTCTGCTAAGTCAATTTTGATATTATTTACAGACTAAAAAATTATTCATAACAGTGGGATTAGACAAAAATAAACACACACCTTTTAACAATATAGAATGTTGTCTGGTCAAGACGTGAAATGTAGAAATAATAAATAACTTTAAATCATGCAAACACCATGTCGTACGCTTTTTTTATTATTCCTTGTAACGCATAGATATTGAATCGACGCCGGATGTGACGTCACTACCAGACTCAGAACAAAGTGAGTCATTTCATCGATCCGGCGCTGACTGCACGGATGATCTCCCTCCGGCCTACAATTACAGTCCCCCTGATACGGGCGTTGCGGCTAGAGTTGCGCAATCTGTGGACTCAGATATACCGAGTAAGTGATGGAGACATTACTTATTTATATTAATATTTAACCCAAAAATCTGTATCGATGTACAGCATATAGGTAGATAATAAAATAAAAAAGCGCCTAGATGTTGGTGAAATATATTTCCAATATAGTTAGTTATATGAATTAGTTAATTGAGGTAATTGATTTTATGGGAGCTGTAAACATATAACATGTGAAGATCATTTCTCTTGGTCAATATTATTTAATGTATTTACCGAAACAATGAGCTGTTTTTTTTAAATGTTAACAATATTTAATAATTGATAATGAATGCTCAATAACTGAGTGAATCAATGTGAATGTTTTGTTTTTTCCTTTTAAGCCGTCCCCCCTCCCTCGTACGATGATGCAGTTAAGATTGTTCAAGATTCTGTGAATATTGGAGGTCCTCCTATCACTGAATAATTAGTGCACAAAGGAAGACACTGAACTAAACTTTGTAGAATGTTAACCTTTTTGTAACATTTTTAAAGCAAAGTTCTGGTTTGACTACATTTTACATTATGGTTTCGATAGTTATTGCAATCCTTCACCAAATTTATTTTTCTTTACACAAAGTACACACCAGTCATAATATTGTTTATTTTATAACTTTTATTTTTTAAATTTTATTGAACTGTTTTTGTATCGATCTTTATAATGGATTTCACAGCACTGTTCACCATATTCATGGAAATTTAGATGAAGCAGTTTTATTATTGCCATTTGTACAGCATTTATAACGATACCTATATAAGCTTTTATTAGAGTTGGAGTATGTTATGCATTGTTTTCTAATTGTGATAAAGTTTTTGAAAATCACTTATTTTTAAACAATTGTATGTATAAGTCATTGTTCTCAGGAAGAATGGTTTCAAAGTTGGATATGAACACACTGCCTTCCCCACATTTTCTTAGAAGGATTTTATTTATTTTATAATACAAAGAAAGTATCTATATACTGCTTTATCATTTCGCAAAAGTTTTTCACGGTTCATTTGTACCATACAATAATTTACATTTTTGATTGCATAATTTGCCTCCTGTTATTTAAAAAATATTTCTTGCGCTTCAAATAAAAATGGAATTGTTAAACAGATCTGATATGGTGTTTGAGAAATATCTTTACTGAATACCCCTTTAATCCAGAAGCAATGGTTGAAATCATTTTCTCTACCTCATTTTACACGTGGCATGTTTCAAAACTGTTGCACATTTTTTTGGTGTGTTTTACATTTAGCTGTTTATTAGATTGATACTACTTGCCCGATACTACTTGGCTTCTACATATATTATATAATATATAAACTGTTAGCACCTTTTAAAATCATTTCACCTTTTAATTTCAGAAGTGGGTCAAATTAAAATAGGTCCAATTAAGTAGGTCAATATTAAATTAGGCCAAATTCTAAAGGATCCACTGGCCCACACTGACTTTCGAAAATGTTTTAAACATTTCGCCATTCCGGTATTTACATTTATCCCTTATCATAACCTACATTCTATATATATTTTGTGTCTGCAGTGTGCAGTGGGATGTTCCGGTTTAACTGTAATTCAAACACTTAATCAGAAGGTATTTTTTCTGTCAGCGAGATGTCCTAACAAATCACAATAAAACAACTTTATTACCGAGAAAATCTGTGAAATAAATATTATTTCTGAAATTATTTGATGCATTTGAACACCGCTATTTTTTATACTTTTGCTCATACATTTGTTTAGACACACTGGTTAAATATTATGAGCTATCAACATTATCCTATTACGTAATAATGTACTTACAGCACACGATTGTTTCGCTCCGTGACAGAAATATTGATTAGTTTGTAAAATTACTCGAATTTATCTTAATATGGAAATTCCCACAATAGCTTCTTATTGTAAATATTATTTCTAAAAAAATTGCATTGTCATCATCTATACTCCATTACGTAATGTCTGTGCACTTAGCTAATTATATCCATGTTTTGAACCTTCATTTTGAACGGGACGATTTGTTTTTTTAAATGGTGTATTTCATCAATTGTTTTTGTATATACAATTGTGAATTAATAATACAATTGTAAAAGTCTGCATAAAATGTCATTTTATTTAATGGGAAACATTTATTAAATATAAATATTACTTTTTTTAATAACATTTGGAATGAATTATGTGTATTATTTAAGCTTTGACTGATCCGATTAGCCGAAGAAAACTATAATGAATAAATAAGAATATTACGCATTTTCAGCGATTTCATATATCAAAAAATAGTAAACATGAATATATAAATGATTCAATTATATAAATTATTAGTTGTTCAAATGTGTAAATATAATGCAGATTAATAAATGACATGGTTTGTATCCTTTATAATTCATTGTTATTGGAACTTGTTAAAACTTTCACTTTATGGTAGTAACAGTATAGTTCTATTGAAATGAAATGCAATATATCCTCGTTTGTTCGTGTACTTTAGTTGGAACAATTCTAATTTATTGATACATTTTGTATTTTAAAATAGTTTCAGAATATAATAGTCCACCGAAAATAATCTCAACGTTATAAATAACAATTATGAAAATTATTCAAAACTAGTTTTCATGCAAAAATAAGCCTAAAATCCTAAAATCAGAAAATGTATATATATACTTGTAGTGGAATAACCATTGATGTGATTTATATTTAAAAACATATTAGCATGTAATTATCTAGCTAGATGGCTTAGCCAATGTTGAATAGTAAGACTTTACTTGTAATATTAATGGTATTTGAATTTGATGGAGAAATGTGTTTTGAAGTATAATAAAAAAAAATCAATTTTAACATTATTTTGTATTATATTATTTAAACTAGAATTTAGAAATTCAGAGGCATTGTGTTGACTATAGTAGGCCTGTTTAAAAAGTAGTAATAATTTTAACGATGTATTTTAAGAAATCTATTGTATTAAAGGGGTGTAAATTAAAAGTACGCGTCTCATTTAAGGTGTGTTTAAAAATATTTTTAATTGAATTTGCTATTAAAGATTGATAAATCAAGTTAATAATTGAAGCCTGTACTTAAAAAAACTTATTTCCATTATGTACGGGGCCATTATTATGATTTGATTTAGTTTCATTAACATTGATGTTATTTTTATATTTAGCTTAAAATTATTTAGACTGTTTATTGATTAGGTATCATCCTGATTTAGAAATTATAAACTTTTCTCTTTCTAACCGATTTGAATTATTAGTAAGTTCAATAATTTGAACTTAAGCATCTTTATCAAAATTGTGATAAAGTTTTGAAAAGTGTGCATCACATGTATTATTATCAGGTTTTAATTTAGAGTCGTATCGATGTCCACTCATTCTATTGCATAAAGATTGACTAGTTTCACCTACAAAATACATATTGAACACATACATATAAAAGATGGTTTCCATGCAGTAACTAATTTATATGTATTGCCGAAAATTTGTTGCATAATTATTTTATAAATTAATTATTTTATACACCATAAACTCTGCCGATTTAGATTGATTAGTTCTTTTGTATTTTCAGTTCGTAATATTTTATTCTTATAAATTTATTTTATTTAAATTTTGTAATATAAAGTTTGTATATTAATTCAAAATATGTTTCATTAAGTTATTGTAATATAAAATAAAATTCCTCGAAAAAGCGAAAAGAGAAACCGGTTGGAACAATTTTCGTTTTTATTTATTATATTAGATTTATATATTAGCATAACATTGATCACGTGTTGTTTTTTTATAAATAATAGCTATATGAAAAACCGCTCTTTTCATATGTATCAATTTGATTAAAAAATAAATAAAATTTATATTCATTTTGATTTCTGTGAATTCAATAAAATACGCCATCTTCAACATATTTTATTTTTTAGCCAAATTTTACCTTAATTAAAGAAAATAAAACAGAAACAATAGGGATTGAGAAACAGTACAGATAAATAAATGTTAAATACAAAGAACTCGCTGGGAATCAATATACTAAGACAAAGTTAGCCAATGAAAACGAAGGAAACACAATGAAGGAAAAGCAGCAAAATACGACACAGGCAAAGTTTAACTAAACACACCTACAAAACGAATCTACACCGGAACAGACATACATAGAGAGAAATTAACAAGCTATTACAACTTATACCAAGAGAACATTGTATCAGCTCAGAAAAAGTAATTGACAGTACACAAGAATAATCAAGAATTGCGAACAGTAAAATATATCAGTAAAATCAATAAAATTGCGAACTTTGCCTATGTCGTATTTCGCTGCTTTTCCTTCATTGTGTTTCCTTCGTTTTCATTGGCTAACTTCGTCTTAGTATATTGATTCCCAGCGAGTTCTTTGTATTTAACATTTATTTATTTGTAATTTTTCTCACTTCTGTTACCTGCCTTGAAAAAGATACACTAGTATCAAAATATTGGCATTATAAATTTTATTCAGTGTCGTGGAGCCTTAATTTCTTTCGTTATATTATGCCTACAAAAACTATTTACCAAATTATAGGGATTGATATATGGAATAAATGGACGATATTAAGCAATCAACATATCAGCAACGTGTATTTGGCAACAATAAAAACTGAACAATGAGATAATCTACAACACACATTCGCTCCATCTAATTCCGTCAGAACACAATTGCGTCAATTCTGCCACACCCATACCGGTTAGTGGATCATAATCGTTGGGTGAGGCTTTCTTTCAGTTCGCACTGACTGTGTCATCGATCCATTTACGGAAGTAGGACACTCGAGTGAAGAGTCCCGGGAAGTCGCCGGGTCGGGAACTGTGTGTTGCGGAGGTGACGCCAGCGATTGTCCACCGATTGGTGGTCGATTTGCAGACAAGACCACTGCCACTGTCACCCTGTATAGTAGTGGTAAAACACGAAACATAAGTACTGCGTTAATCTGAACTGTTTGTCGGTGTTATTATCTTAAATGCGGAGAAAAATACGATGGAATAATTGAGAAAAAACGTTGTTGAAATTTGTCCTATATTACGTCCTAAGATAAACAAACAAGATCAATTTGATAGATGTTAAATACATATATCTATTCAAAGTAGCTATAAGATAAACAAATCAAAAGGATTTTAGAAGGTCGACAAAAATAATTCTGAAACAAAAAATTAAATTAATTATAATTCGTTTAATGAATAATTTAACTTTTTCTATTAATATCGTATTAAGTTAGTATTTTATAATTAGTGTATATAAATTATATATTATTCAGCAAGAAATGTGTCGTAAAGTTAATATAAATAATGGCACCTACACTTATTATATTAAATTATATCATTGTATTAAAAATAAATATTATTATAACTTTTAAACATTTTACGTCCCATAAATTACATTTTAAGCCCCATAAATTAAATTTTACGCCCTATAAAATCACATTTTACGTCCTATAAATCACAGCTTACGTCCTCCTATAAATCACATTTTACGTCCTATGAATTACATTTACGTCCTATAAATCACATTTTACGTCCTCCTATAAATCACATTTTACGTACTCCTATAAATCACATTTTACGTTCCATAAATTACATTTACGTTCTATAAATCACATTTTACGTCCTCCTATAAATCACATTTTACGTCCTATAAATCACATTTCACGTCCCATAAATTACATTTACGTCCTATAAATCACAGTTTACGTCCTCCTATAAATCACATTTTACGTCCTATGAATTACATTTACGTCCTATAAATCACAGTTTACGTCCTCCTATAAATCACATTTTACGTCCTATAAATTACATTTACGTCCTTTAAATTTTTTTTTGTTTATGTTAGCTATACTTTTTATATATCAACTCTTTAAAATAAAATTTATTATTCCTCAAGATTTAAGTCACAAGACTTTTTATCAAAGTGCTAAATAAAAATAATTGCCATTTTTAACAATTTCAACTTAGCACACATACCCCCGGAATAAGGTGTTTTACAATCCAGGCTTATAGGCTACGATACCAAATTAAGGTAGGCCTACTACCAAAGGTTACATGTGAAGATAGAAAAGTTAATTGTTATGAAACTATCTACACTACAATAGATTACATTATCGAGATTATGAAAACCACACCATTGACGGTAGTAATCCGTAAACGAAAACATTTCTATATTTTTTCAAGTATTATAAAAAAATTTGCAGGACATTTTTATGATTGCTAGATTATTATAATTTTATCACATTTTACTAATTCATATCAATATGTTAACAAACATAGTTTATAATGGCAATATGTATGACTATTGTTCATTATAATACACAATTAGTATTATTGAATAATTTGAATGTAGCATCCACTAAGATAAATACAGAACTTTTTTTAAAGAGAATTGCCTATCTTTTCAAAGCAGATAAACTAAACAACTTCACTGGAACATCGTAACTGTTGCACACATACCGGGCAAATACCCAGTCCCGTCTGGTAGAATCCCGCTAATAAACTATTAGAATTAGAGCAGTATAAGAATCGGTTTTAGAAATTTACAAAAAAAAACAATCTCAACTTTTTTTAAAGAGAATTGGATTGCCTATCTTTTCAAAGCGGATTAAAAAAACATCTTCACTGGAACATTAATTGTTGTAAGTAGTAGGATATATGTCGACTCTGGATCAAGCCCCCCACTCCCCCCCCCCTCT
>JAUZND010005314.1:0-11258 GCA_034780555.1 Coelogynopora nodosa
TTATTAAATCCAATATTGTATTTATGGAATCATGTAATTTTTCCTATGATGCGTGACTTTTGGGACACCCTGTATATGGTGAACCTCGCCGTAATTAAATATTTTACATTATAAATTTGATTTAAAAAAAGTAATTGTTGATGTTTACCCTAATCTGTTCTTCTTGAATTATATAAACAGTATAATGATTATTATTGCTTTCTGTATTTTGATATATATATATATATATCAATTATTATATATCGATCCATATTTAACTCATTTAGGGTTAAAAATCTAGAATACATTTTGTTTTTAAAAGTCCCGCTATGACCTTGATGGTTGTATTTGCGCATGGGCAGAAAGTGTCCATTAATTGTTTTAAAGTTTTGTCCATATATATTTCAAAAGTTAAATTTCAATGATAACTTTGAGATCATAATTTGAAGGCACCAATGAATTGCCAGTAACATTTCATGGAATTAATATAGTTAAAAACAAAGTTGATTTTAAAATTATATGTAAGTAATTACAATATATTGTAACAATCATATTAAAATATTAATTCGAAAAAGGTGTCCACGTGTCGCTTTGATATATGCCTCTTGGGGGGTGGGGTATCTTGGATGAGGATTTGGTTGGCGCTGGTGGCGCTGGTGGTAGTAAGTCGATGTAGACGTCAGAATAAAACGACTCGTCTTTGTCAAATATTTTGAAGTAGTGGGTGGTCTCCTTTGAATCTCACGGCCACTATAGCCATGAACTTAGGATCCATTTTTGTATTTTTAAAATTATTTACTCCACAATAATTCAAATTTTAATCGAGAAATCTGCGTCTATATAGGTGGAATCTATGTAGTAAGTATTATAAGTACATAGGCTGACTAGATCGAGAAAAAATTAAAAAACAACATTTATAACATCCCATCACAGGTGACACTTTGTGTGCATAGCCTAACAAAGAAAAATTATATACAGAAATGAAATACATATTAAATAAGACAATACAGATACATAAAGTCTGCATCCAAAACAAACATAACAATTAAATAATGGACATAATGACTGCTAATGTATGTTAATCTTCAAAATATTATAAAGCGATATGTTATATTATATTGTACTTTATTGAGTGAGAGGTATTTCATATGGGTATAATATAATATACATACAATTTGACCAAAAAAAATAGTAAATAACAATCAACCAAATAAATGCTGAAAACTTATTTATATTCTACAAGAAACTTAATGTTATGGATTCATCACCGCAACAACAGTATTATTTACAAATGATAGAGAGTATAACTATAAGGCAGACAATAAGACAAAAAATGTAAGTATAAAAATAATTGAGCTATTCCTTATAGCTTCTAATATATTCGGCTGCATCAATGATTTACATTATATCAGTGCAGTCTTTCCTCATTCAACATAAATAATTTACTTGATAAACTCAAAATATAAATTTGAATAATATCCTCGCAATCTGGATTACATAATTATAAATAAATATATAATGTAAATGCCAACCTAGTCAGACATATTATTTGAAATTGAAATTTTTTATTTATGAATTCTTAGTGTTCATAGATTACATATTTTTATTTAACAAAAAATATAACAATTTTTTTAATCTTTTAAAATGTCACAATCTTCGTAATAGTTTAGATTGAATACTATCTCTTCTAGACATAATGATAAATCAGAAGCATCGCCTGCGCACAATGATAGGTCCATATTCGTCATAATCATCTTTAGTGATCCACATCGATCTGAAACTGTCCAACGAAGCTAGTATCGCCCCGCCCATCCAAGCGGTTTTACTCCGTTCCGGTGAATCAACAACGTTTACAGTCATATAACCGGGAGCAAGGAAAGCTACCTCTTTCATCATTCGATTAGCAAATCCTGAAAACATAGTGTTACCCCCTGCGAGAATTATGTTCCGGTAGAGTTCACATCTGAGATCGACGTCACACCTCATAATACTCTGGTGCGTCTTCTCGTGAACTCCACAATGTTCTATTCCCGAGGGGACTGGATCAAAGAGCACATCAGGACATCGGAATCGTTCGCTTGACATCGTTATGAGCCGACCATCGGGCAGCGTGTAGCTCTCCTGAACCGGCAGTTCCTGCCCCGGGTCAAGCGCGATGTAACACAGCTTCGCCTTGATATCGCCGAGAGTATCCTGCTCAGCAGATGTGGCAAAACTGTAGCCCCGTTTGTTAAGCAGATTCATGAGATATTGGGTGACCCCCCGTCCCGCCAGCGGCATAGACATTATCCCGCTGGGTATTGCATGGCCGCCGAACACAGGGACAGTGTGAGTCATACCCCCGCCTGAGTCAAGGACCAATCCTGTAAGACGACCACTGGCGTAGACCGATAGCACACTTTGATTGGCTAGATAGAGGGCAGGCACGCAAAACTCCTCGAACATAATCTGGGCCATCTTTTCCCGGTTGTATTTGGGAGTAAGTGATGGTTCAGTCAGCAGAACTGGATGCTTATCACTACTGACTCGGAGTTGGTCGAACAGGTATTGCCAGATTAATGTCATGTCCTCCCACATGGTAATAACACCACATTGAATTGGGTAACGGATAAAATATCCATCGCCCCGGTTGGCCTTGGCTTGATCGCCGATGTAGTAGAAGGGTTGACCAACATCTTCCGTGTGGCAAATATAGGGTAGTCGACTGATACACGAGGGTTGGACAATTGATGGAGAACAAGTATCTGACATTCCTGCCTTGCACAGATCAGATCCAGCGTCGATGACCACTGCATTGTAGTCTTCATCCATATTACAAGATTTTGAAGGAACGCTGAACCTTATTATAGCATTATATAGTCTTCCATCTGGTAGATATAGAAGTAGCTTTAATCGATACTTTATCACTATCTGCTTACTGTATACTACATAATATTTCTCTCTCACTCAGTCACACTGTGGCTTTATCTCTCAAAACTAAAAATAAACAACAGACAATCTTAAATGTTGTATTGCATAAGGAAACAGACTGAATTTCTAAAGCTAAAACAACTATTATTCATAGTATACCTATTATTATTTATTATTGATTTTAAAATGGATATTCCCCCTTTTTATAACGAACCGAGGTACTCAAATTTAACAGAATTCTAAGCAATACATTAGGAGAAATGTAATAGAATAAGCCGCTATGTTACTATTCTCATCCATAAACATTGGAGGGAGGGGGTTCGACACTTATTGATTTCCACTCTTCATTTTTTAAGGATCTAATGCTGCTTTAGAATAATGTAAAAGTGCTGAAACAAGTAGTTCATTCTTGTGGATAACATTTGATGGAATAAGCGACGTCAGTAAATGAATATGTATTATCAATTCAAACCTAACAAAACAGTAAAGAACTTTATGAGTTTTGTATTGATCATAAAGTAGAGCTAAAATAAAAATATGTTATTAATATTAAAAAGCAAAGTGAAATAAAAGCATACATTAACAGGTATATAAAACACAATACAAAAACTATATAAATGCATTTATATTCTTATATAACTCGTATGGACTACTTTAGACTAGTTGTCAGGTAGGCTACATATTGTACATATCGTAATGGCATATCATTATATTTCTACTAATTTGATTACTTGAAATATATATTATTAAAACACTAATTCACATGGACAGCCACATATTAATAACAATTAAATAATCAGTAGTAATTATCGGCCTCCACATATCCTATTTCTAATCATGATGCTGGTAAGGCAAGGCAAGGCAAGGCAGGGCAAGGCAGGGCAGGGCAAGGCAAGGCAAGGCAAGGCAAGGCAAGGAAATCTATATAATAGTAGCGTAAATGAGACATCGGCATAAGTTGGTATAGGTAGATAATTGAGCTTTCCTTCCAGGTGCTATTATATAGATTTCCTTGGGTAAGGTAAGACTGTCAATTCTCACAACAATATCCTCGCTACCAACGGGTTAATGTAAATAAGTATCAAATAAGTATCCAGTGGGTCATATTTAATAAGTCTATACTTTGTATATCCCGCTTTTAGAATTTCTACTCATGCAATCATGCCGAAACAAGCGGAAAATTAATAATGTAAATGTTATACGTACACTATTTATATTCATTCAAGGCACTGTATTGTACACTTTTGACATTGCGCCCCGCTGAATTGATTTATAACGTGTTGAATATATATTTCGTAATACGTGTTCTATGGGCTTAATATTGTAAATTATTATACATTAATGTCAAAAACAACTGAAAACAGTATTCGACTGGTAATTTTCCAAAGGGCTTTTAAGAAAGAAACCAAAAAGGGTGTGAGTTATAATTATATCTCCATTTCCTGATGAAGTATATAACAATATTATATATTTTTACAGTTGATAGACATGATAAAAACTTACTGCTCCTCCGAAAACCAAAAAAAGTTCACTTATGCCATTTAGGCAAAATATTGGCAAAAATTGTTTTAAATATTTTGGTTTCTAATTTTATTTATAAGAGAAACCTTTAAAAGATCTGTTTTAAATTACAATGTTTTAAGGTAAGAGAATTTAAATGACATATAAGACATATCGACGTCACAAATCTTCATACCATCTTCAAGCCCAAAACAAAACAAGCCCTGCCAGGATGTCCATTATCTAGTTTAACTGAGATCATCGCTGGAACATTTTGCCAAGTTTCCAGACTATTTCCTGAAATCTTTGTCAACCGAAAGGTAATATCCCATCAGTATTATTGTGAGATAATAATCGATTTAATGGAAAACCAAATTCTTTCCCCAAACGGGGGTGAGTAGTGTTGCAAGCAATAAAAAATTAAGTTAGTCGTGAATCCAGGACCATAGAATACCAAATACATTCTTGGTGCTGCTGTAATATTAATATTATCACGATCAATCTGCCATTTTTAGGATTATCGATTATTATCCATTTAACAACCACATACATCAAAACTCTATTGTTTGTCGTTACCTACTAAATGCACGCTTCTGTTGCTAACTATTTCCCGAAACAAATTATATGAATCAAACCCGCCATGTACACCGGCCTGCTAATCCCGCCAGCCCAAAAGGGTTACATATAATCGAGATTTGGATAAACGTGGTATACCTGGCTTTGTTGCCGACATCAATGAGGTTGTTGACGTCCTGGAAAGAGGTGACGGCGCACTTGGAGAGGTCTTCTACGTAGGGCCCCAGGGCGGGGTGTTCCCGCACTCGCAGGTTGCTCTTGTTCTTCGGGTTGAGGAGATCGCGTACTCGCTCGCAGTAGATCTCCATGTAGGACACCTGGGGAGGTGGAGGGGAGGGGGGGGGCAACATGTAGACAGACATACTCTCAGGAGTACAACACTCGTAGGTGAACATCAAAATGCCACAGGACACTTAAATTCCTATTTGGCTTCCTTGAGGAGCGGCCTTAGTCTTATAATTAACTCGAGGAGCGATCTGACATTTAGCGTCGGGGCCTTTAAAACAACAAAAAAAACGGATGTGGTTGATATAAAGTGCTTTTTTGTATATAGGAAATCATGAATTACTTTATATACATCTTAAACACCTTGACACACGCGAGCAATTTAAAAATAATAATATTAAAGTAATGTGAATTGAAGACATTAGTTATTAGCGTTAATGCCAGTGGTTCAAATTAGAAATTCACATAGACTATAAGTATTAGCAAATCATACGAACAATCAGTTTTGTCCGGTCTTAGTAAATAAAAACGTAAATAAATTAGATGAATGTGTTCATAAGAAATATTTCATAGAATTTATACTTTTAAAAATATTATGTACTGAAAAAATAATTAATAGGTGATTGAAGTCTTATTAAAAATAATGATTTTTTTACTATACATAAATTATTGTTTAATTTATTTATATTACTTAAAATATAAAAGTTTTAAATGTAATAAATCGATCTACATTAATTTATTCATTTAATAAAAAATAAAAAAATTAATATTTTTGATTATATTTTACAATTTCTACAATTTATTTTCATTTGAACAAAATCCACAATTTTAACTGCCTATAGTAATATATAAATTAAGAAGTGGTAAGCGACAATGTTCCGTGAAAAATATAACACTTAAATTAATACATTTAAATCATGACTACAAATAGCCATGATTTAAATTAAAGTCTATACAAAAACATACAAACCAGACGACGTGTATATATATATATAGACATCTAATTGTCGTGTCTATAAAGTTTCTAGCCAAACCCCAATGTTGCAAACTACCAAAATAAATATTAACTCTGACTATTTAGTTGAAGCCGCCATGTCTCTAAATATCAGACTCTTCTTTGTAGAGAAATTAAAAATAGAAAATCACTTTGATTCAGATCGACAGTGAAAAAATAACTTCAGTAACGACGGATCGAAACTGATGAAAAAAGCACAGAAATCCCAGAAGGGAAAAAAGCTCCAATTTGATTTATTTTTTTCACACTTTTTTCTTCTACCAGCGTTCCTGTATCCGAATTAAAATCAATAGAGAGAGAGAGAGAACTCCAGAGACTAGTCTGGCGATTGAGTGGGTGTATGGATGCCGAAATAACAACTCCATTTCCAGTTAGCACAAACCCGTTTCTGTCATGAAACATAATGGCTGCTGCATGGAACAAAACAGCCAGGGGAAGATTTCCTTCCATTTCTTAGAATGGCATAATTTCGAGCGCTTCGGATATTATTATCTTCAACCAGTATATCTTGCATTATAAAAAGGATGGGAAAAAAACACAAAGTGCACGCCATAATATAAATATTTCAGCAGTGCTGTTGCCAGTTGAATGTGCCAGCTCCGGGGGGATAAATGTCAGAAACTGCTCCAGAGGGGCATCTTCGGCCCAATGTAGCCTTTTAGGGCTTTGGAAAATTTCGAGATAAAAGTGGGAGGAAAAGCCTACGTTTATAATTAGGAGATGACGGCTCTAAAGGATATCGCAGTAGTTAGTGTATTCAGACGACCTAAACAATTGTAAATACTGCAATATATGAAAATATTGAAAAGGGTATTCATAAAATCAGTACATGGTATAATGTTCAGGTTATCATAATATACTATCAAGTTAGTAGCTTGGTGAATTGAAATTGTGCAATAATGCGAGGAATATAAAACTAGCAATTTCAAGGATAACAATTAATGAGCTGTGAACAATATAGTGTCAAATAGTCGATATGATATGAAGTTTAATTGTAAATGTAAATTATGTATCGATTTTTACTTTGTATTTACTAATTAGAGAAAAGATATCAACTGTAAAATAATTGAAAAAACTCAAACAGAAAATTTAATCTTCAAAATTTGATTTCGAATTTATAGTTAGTTATTATCTAGAAGAAATAAATTGATTATAAAAACTAATGTACATTATAATGCTGTTAACACATCATAACCTAAAACGATAGTAACCATAGTAACTGATGCGAGTTGCAAACACATAGAAAATAACGACAGTCAAAGGAATGTCAAAGCCATCTTAGAGTACTTTTTAATATAAGTCTTTTAGTTTTTATAGTGTGTAAACTTGAGTAGCTGTGTCGTCATCAGACGCGTTATATTGTAAGTGTGTGATTGAGGTTATTAATGTTGTAAATTATAACCAGTGCATTAGATAGCCTTAAATATGGTTATAAGGAACATCTGTGCCAGATGTAAATAAATAAATTAATAATTAGATTTCATTAATAACAATAGACTTTTTTATAGTAACTTAATAAAACAATTACTTGTTGCATTCGTTTGTAAGAGAAAGCCTTTATGATTAAACTTACACTATGAATGTTACACAGGGTGATGCAAAAACCATAATTGGTAATATAGGTACATTAAAATACGGCATATTATTATTATATAACCGTATACTATAATTAATATAATATGTATCAATTATCTACAACAGTTTAACTGAATCAACAAGATATTATTATAATAAATTAATTAATCAAAATATTCTAATACACTTCCCTAGTCTAGAAATAACATTATGACACACTTCCCTAGTCTAGAAATAACATTATGACACACTTCCCTAGTCTAGAAATAACATTATGACACACTTCCTTAGTCTAGAAATGACAGTATGACACACTTTCTTAGTCTAGAAATAACATTATGACACACTTTCTTAGTCTAGAAATAACATTATGACACACTTCCTTAGTCTAGAAATAACATTATGACATACTTTCTTAGTCTAGAAATAACATTATGACACACTTTCTTAGTCTAGAAATAACATTATGTCACACTTTCTTAGTCTAGAAATAACATTATGACACACTTCCTTAGTCTAGAAATAACATTATGACACACTTCCTTAGTCTAGAAGCAACATTATGACACACTTCCTTAGTCTAGAAGTAACATTATGACACACTTTCTTAGTCTAGAAGTAACATTATGACACACTTACTTAGTCTAGAAATGACATTATGACACACTTTCTTAGTCTAGAAATGACATTATGACACACTTTCTTAGTCTAGAAATAATATTATGACACACCTCCTTTGTCTAGAAATAACATTATGACACACTTCCTTAGTCTAGAAATGACATTATGACACACTTTCTTAGTCTAGAAATAACATTATAACACACCTTTTAACATAAATTTCTCAATGATAACTTATTGGTAATCTTGAAATATTTTGCTTGGATTTTCATTATAAACTTAGTCTTTTAGTGTCACCAACACTAAAAAGTCCAATAATGTCAAGTCAGGAGAATATGTTGTAGGCCACTTGCTGCTAGAACCTGTTCGGCCGATCCATCAACCTTCAAGATTCTCCTTCAACTAACCATTAAATCATATCTCAGCCATTGTAAGGAGACATTCCATACTGCTGAAAATAATCACGTTTTTTAATTCTTGGCCATAAATACCTAATATGTAATTCGAAATAATTGCCAACATAAGCAAAACCTTAAAAAAAACGGAACCGATTGTAACACATGATTTCAATCGTGTGTAAACAGACATAGTTGCAAAATTGACATACTAATCAAAGGGTCGGACCATGTTTGTATTCCATGTTTGTATTCGATGTTTGTATTCCAAGTTTGTATGCCATGTTTCTATTCCAATGAATGTATTCCATGTTTGTATTCCATGTTTGTATTCCATGTAGTTATTCCATGTATGTATTCCATGTTTGTATTCCATGTATGTATTCCATGTATGTATTCCAATGTTTGTATTCCATGTTTATATTCTAATGTATGTATTCCATGTTTGTATTCCATGTATGTAAGCTATGTTTGTATTCCATGTTTGTATGCCATGTTTGTATTCCATGTAGTTATTCCATGTATGTATTCCATGTTTGTATTCCATGTTTGTATTCCATGTTTGTATTCCAAGTTTGTATGCCATGTTTGTATTCCATGTATGTATGCCATGTATGTATGCCATGTATGTATTCCATGTATGTATGCCATGTATGTATTCCATGTTTGTATGCCATGTTTGTATTCCATGTATGTATGCCATGTATGTATTCCATGTATGTATTCCATGTTTGTATTCCATGTTTGTATTCCATGTATGTATGCCATGTTTGTATGCCATGTTTGTATTCCATGTATGTATTTCATGTATGTATTCCATGTTTGTATTCCAATTTATGTATTCCATGTTTGTATTCCATGTTTGTAGTAACATTAGACTACCATATTCTATAAATTAACTAGTTGTTCTCAGCTCATCAATCATGCAAAGCTTGACCAGTTCATTCGGTGTATGTAATGTTTCTACTTCTTCACGTATAGTAATCAAATTACACTTGACTGGGATATTGGAAGTTTCTTCTTTCTAGACACCAGTTAATACATAAGTATTTTAGTGGAGGGTGTAAGTGTCATTTTTTACTAACTCTGTATAATATATTGTACAGTTAGGTGTCTCCGAAACAGTATACCATACATACCGATAAAAAAACGACTGCGTCACAATAAAGAAGCCACAAAATAGCTTGATGAAAATAATGATATATATATATATTGCCTCAATTTCTATGTACCTAAACAATAAAGACAATTTACAGTAAAAGGTAAAGTTGATGTAATAAACTTTGAATCATAACTATATAAAATTCCGTACGCTGATTTACACCATTATGTCGATATGCAAATATATCAGCGGAAAATATATACTAAGTTTGATAAGATACAGACACATAACGGTCTGTATGTATTATTTATAGTTGCATGTACTTTTTGAAATAGGTTTATTTTTGGCTGATTACCTAATAGAAAATTGTTTTTTTTTAGTTTTTAACTAATTATACGGGAATTCTTATTCACGAAGTAGACATTTTTAGTTGGACTTTAACTATAGCTGCAAACATAAATCTAGCAAAATCCGTTTGAAATTATGAATAGACAATCGACAGTATAGAAAAAAACACGAACATTGATTCGCTCTATATTAATTAGAATTTAACAGTCATGGATTTTTCACAATTAATATAATGACTGTGATTAAATTATGCCTCATTTTGAAACAATAACATACGGAAAGAACATATATACACGAAATACTTATTATTAAACAAATTATATGTATAGTAACATATTATTATATATAAATTGCACTCAAGTTAATTGTTGAACAAAAGATCAATCCTCTGATCGGAGTTGAAATTTTGACGAAATCTTTGTCCTGCATTAAAAGGTTACCACAATATGTCAGAAGATAAAATTTTTCTATGAATATTTTGTTCATATGGTAACCTTAATTTATAATTTATTAATTAATAACCATTAACAACTCTAAAAATAAATGTTTTCTCTTATTTATAGAAACAAATTATTTTACATAAAAACACAATGAACACATTATGGGTTTTTGATGTTATACAAAACTTAAATTATATAAGTTATATCAATGACAAAAATAGATAAAAAACAAAAAAATCGAAACTTACTATGACTAATTTAAAAGGTTAACATTTTAATGTAGAATTTGTATTCTGTAAATAGCTTCCTAGAATGTAAAAGCTGCTAATACGAATAATTTTTGTTCAAATGCAAACCTTAAATTTATGTAAAAAATACGAAGAGTTTCATTATCAAAGTTGACCTTTCAGGGGTTGTGAGCCACAATTGTAAAAAAGTATGAAAAAAGGCTTAGAAAAGTATGATTTTTAAATACTATATTTAAGCCAAAATTACAGAATATAAGTATATAAGTATAAATGTATAGTATCTATGACTATGGTAGTAGTAGTAGTATGTAGTTATGTTTGTTT
>JAUZND010005315.1:0-11258 GCA_034780555.1 Coelogynopora nodosa
ACTTTTTAACCTACAGCAAGTGCTTCTCATTTTCTTTACTACTAATGCTGTATTGGGAGCAAAAACAATATATCTATTACAAAAATATTTCTACATTTACTGTTGCAGAACCAAATGTACCTAATGCATCTGATTACATCATGATTAGTTACTGCCATGCAAACCAGGACATTGTTTTCAAAATAAATGACAAACTGAATAAGGAAGGATTCAAGGTATTGCATATGATATAATTAATTTAGATAATGTTGTAATTTTATTAAGATCTTATTAAAGTCTGTTTTAATTAAGTTTAAAAGTAAATGCTTTCTCTTCTTTCTCATTTTGTTAACAAAAAACACTTTGATGTTATTTACTATTGAAGGAATACTTACTATTAGTAAACTATTGTTAGACTCATTATGATAATACAGTAGTAAAGTTGTTCAGATATATTGTCAATAATGAACAGAGTGGATACATTGTTTTAATTGAGAAGTATTTTTCTGCTATATACAATTGCCTAAATTTGTTAGATGCCATGGTTTATTCAATTATAAGGTCACAAACATAATTAATACAATCTATAAAAACCATGGCTCATCTCGCCAGTTAACATATTAAATCCCACAAGTTTTTGCATGGTTTGTCATGGTTATGACAATCGATTGTGCAATTAGCATCAATGAAAATTGTAATTTGTGTAATGGAATACTACTTAATTCCATTTATTCGAATTATTAGTGGATAAAATAAATACAAAACGGAAAACTATTAAGAAAGCAGCAGCATTTTTGAAAAATATTGGTATTATGAAAACATTACATTATTTGTTTTTGTCATGTTCACCTTATTTTCCTTGCTGATTTTTAAGTAATGTATTTAACTGGTATCTTTTTCATGCACATTCACTTTGTGTGTAGAATGTACGAGACCTATATTATATAATTAATGACAATGTTAATAGATTGATAATAATCTGTACATTATTTTTTTACTAAGTAATGTATGGGAAAATAGAATGGATTTATATATATTTACTATCTGCGTAGCTTTTTAATATAATTAGGCAATGTATTTAATAGTTTTAACTAACTATTTCATCAAAGGTTATGGTAAATATAATCTTGGCAACTTTTGTAAACTGACAGATTAATTATCGATCTAGACAAATATTATAGCAAAATCAATGGTTATTGAATTAGTTTTTATTACGAGTTATTTTACAAACTTATTAAACATATTATTCTAATTATTGTACTTGAACTTTTCTGATTTCTAACATTTTTTATTTTGTTAGACATGGATTGATGTTAATAACATGAAGGGCGACATATTGAAAGCGATGGCTTCAGCAGTTACTGGAGCATCTGTTGTTTTTATTTTCATGTCATCAGCCTATGTTAATAGTAAAAATTGTAAAAAAGGTGAGATTCCATTTTTTGTATTCTTTAATAAATTAACTTCTGTATTATTTGTTGTTGTGAATTTTTATTTTACATGGATCTTGAATGTTTATTAAACTAACTGCATATTATTAAAACTACAAACATTTCCATTTTTCCATATCCATAATAATTACACAACTATTCATTATATTATTTATTATCGGATGTTTTTTCATGTAGTAGTCTTAACACATATATATTTATTATCTATGTTTTTAAGTGGTCAAGAAGTATAGAATGTTCTTGACGAGTTCCTTTTAATATGTAATTTATTTAATTTGGTCAATCAGCATCTGTATTATCCTTTGCTTTAAATCTGTTCTCCTATTAATAAAGTCAAACTTTGTGATTGTAGCATTGACGTTTTTTATCTGACACCCCCTAGATCACGTCACCGGCTCCTGAAAATTGTCAGTTTTTTAAAAATCTTAAAATTAACATTTTAAGAATTGATGGTTATTATTTTTAGATGTTTTAAACTTTTTATGTACATTTTGTTCTAAATATGTTCAGATAGAAAAAAGTTTTAGTGCCTTGACCGGTTAAAAATCCTATGGAAATGCAGAATTTTTAATTTTCTATAAAAAATCGATCTCCAAGAATTTTAATTTAATTTTTTTTTATTAATTTTTTTAATTTAATTTAATTTAGTATTTCTATTACAATACAATACATAACAATGTAATAGAAATACTAAATTTCGGCTTTGAAACACCTGAAAAAATGATGGCGGTTTATGTTTTGCGGATCTGTACCAGTCTGGGATGATAATATTTAAACATTATTATTATTCTGGCCTGCAACAGTATCAGATGCATGTGAAATGTTGTTCGTTGTCTTTAAATATTGCATTTAACTAGTATGCCAAGTTTCAAAGTGATTTTGATTTAAAAAATCTATTTTATAACCAGGTTTTATCACATTGAAAAGTAAGTTAGTAGTGCTGAATTACTTTAAACCGATGCTTTTGAAACTAGAGAAAGTTGTGTGCGGGAAAACATACCAGTAAATACATTACATGGTATGAAGCAACTTATGTATGTGAACAGATGGAAACCAATGACTCGTCTGCATTGGAAAGATCTGAAATGTTGTTCTTAAATTTAAGATTATAAATATATTCTGCTTAGTTTCAAGTAAGTTCTATTCGTCAGAGATAAAATATCCCTATTTTAACGTTGTCTGGACAAGTCCCGGGCCGATATGCCTATGATCTGCCTAATTAATAAGGGTCAACCAAAATATAATTTTCTGCTATTCAAATCGTTCCAAAACTTAAAGATATGTTGTAAATAATAATTATTTAAATTTTAAAAAAATTGTGCCTAAATAATTTTTCGTTTTTGAATGGCAGTCCTATAACGTCATCAAAAGGTCTAAAAGCTATGCCCAATAACATAATTTAATTAGCTATCTGTGATACAAACAGCATTTGCCGCAACTTTCAAAATTTCCCTTTATGACATCATTAAAAAATCGATAATGAGAAAAAAAAATTTTAACTGTCCCCATATATATGCGTGCAGAGGTGATTTCTAGGGGGTCTCCCCCACATATACAATCTTCACAAGGACTGTGAGTTGTTAATTTGCATAAATTTATGAATAAATACTGACGTATATTAATCCGAATTATGAACAATACGATTAGTGTTTACAACATGTTGATAATTTTACCATGTAATGTATAACTATGCCATGTAACACTTATACTATTTAATTAGCGCTCCCATTTATTGTATTACTATTATTTTATACGGTGTTTGTTTCTATTTCAGAAGCCAATTTTTCCCACAAAAAAGGAAAACCGATTATTCCAATTTTGGTTGATCCTAATTTTTTGCCTGATAGTTGCGATTGGTTGGATCTTTTGATTGAGAATGCATTTTACTATAACTTTAGCGGCCCAATCTCTGGAGATTTGTTCGAAAAGAAAATTTTGGATTTAATAAAAGCCGTTGAAGAAGGTGTGTTAAAAGAACAATTTCTGGAAATAATATTATGTTTAATGTAATGTATGGTTGTTAATATAAATACAAAAAATCTATAACGTGACAATTGTTGTGAGGTGGCTACGTTATTTGTTATTTATGCCGTTTTAAACAAAACATGTATTTATGCATCAATTTGAGTTACAATAACCTTGTGTTTCTTAGACATTTCCCAGTTATTTTTTTGATATATGTATTATATGGGTATTTACATTTTTTGTTGTATTTGACATACATACATGATGTGTATTTAGATATTTAATCATTTATTGACAATGTATAACTAAATATATATTTAATAATGTACTCAACAGTTTATCATATTTTTATATTTCTACATTTGATATCTTTATTAATGCAATAGTTCAATAGGAACTGATATTTTATATTTATTTTAAATTGCAAAATTGAAATGTTTTATTTACATTTTTGTTCAACATTTTGTTACATTATTTCAACGGTAATCTTGAATTGTTTATATTGCTCACGTTAATATAACTAACTCTTGAGAATATTTAAATATTAATTGTTTTGAATACTTGATAATGATCTCATTTTCTCTACCGATCAGATTATCCTTCTACAAGGATTGGACCGGTTCCCTCTGTTGAAGAGAAAAGTTGGCTACCTGCTTCGGGTAAGCGTATTTCTTCAATATGTTCAGTATTTGCTTTTGCTTCAACAATTCACATCTTCAGTCATCGTGATCACAAATAGTTTGCTCTATATATTAAAAGGTTACATTTATTGATTCTATAATAGTATACTGGGAGTCATAACCCGAAACTGTCTAAATATGAAGTATTGTGCCACGTGACGTAAATCGTTTTGAATATATACTTCAGTCTACAAACTTGTTATCAATATTATACTTTTGTGTTATTTTGCCAGTTTCCGTTCAAATCAGAATTCACTCCCAGAGCATCCGAACATGGATCTTTAAAACGGTTTATGGTGAAAACATGATATATCATATTCACTTATAGTATCTGTGCATAGTTCATGAAATACTGATTTGTATCAGATATAACCAAACAAACAAAAAATATGCAATTTATACTTCTAAATGATAGTCAATAAAATCACTCATGATACACCTTACATAAGTGCTTTGGTTACTTTTTTAAACTTATTTTATTAAAATACATAATGCTGGTACAGAATGTTCCTTTTAACTTCAAATGCTAACGTAAATGAATTAATACGAGACCTACCAAACGGTCATGTTTAATCATGTGTCGTATACCAACGTGTACTTGATGGATTAAGTTGAAACTTGATAACTTTCATAAGTAGCGCTTACATATCCATGAGAAAAATATATAATCAAAATTATATTTCCAGAGCTATAATATTTTTTCTCCTTAGAATTACTGAAGTGGCTAAAAATAACCGCTGTATTTTAGGAATGGTAACCGTGTTGAAATGTATTGCAACATTCACAAATATATTATAGTCGATCACTATTTGTATATAGGTCTGTATATAATATGTAACTATATATACAATATATCATAGTATGCTAGCTTGCTTCCCTCGCTTTAGTGATTCAAATGATGCAGCTACATGCTCTTAGCTAAGAACACGTAGTATTGTTCGATATGTTCCGAAATATAGGGACAGTGTTCATGAATCTATTGGTCTTTGACCATAATCTTTTGTTACATTGCGTACATCGATAAATACTTACTGCTCACAGGTTCTATATACAATAGTATGCATACGTTCATTATGACATATTGCATTATGCCGAGGTTGTTATAATTATACATCTTTGATTAATTTATTTATATACCAACCTACTACACTAGTAAACAATAATAATGTTGCTTGTATGTACAAAATTAGGTATGATATTGAAATGTACGCTCATCTTGTTTGTCAGGAATTGATTAATTGATGCAAATTATTATTATTTAACATTTATCAATAACAATCATAAAATAATTTTGTAATTTGCCCTCCCTCCTTATTAATACCGTCAGGAACTAAGGTCTTAAAAAAATAATGTAATGGTCTTCTTTTAATCGGCGTTCTTCTGTAGTCCAGCTGGGATTGTGGTCGATCACTTGGACTTCTAATATGTGGGATAGAATGTGGGTCCTCCGAGAAGTGATGTGCTGAGGCACATTCCCGAGATTTGCCTTTTCTAATTAAATGAATGTTGCATTTGTGTTGGCTAAAACGATGAAGAAGGTTGTTGCCGGTTTCCCGAACATATTGCATTTTGCACAAATTACATGTTATAAGATAAATGATGTTGTGTGTACTACAGGAACACTTTTCAAGGAGGCCAATTTGTTTTCCTCACAAAGTTTTGTATGACTCATCTTTTTCACAACCGCAGCTAAGCGCAGAATGGATAGCTACAATAGGTATATATATATCTGTATATATCATATTGTATAAATATATATAAAATATATAGGCATGGCCGGATCAATCAGCTGTTGTTCTGAATACATAATCGTTACCAGAATGTTACTATGCTGTTCTAAAATGTACATTAAACAAAGGATAATATATACTTTGCGTACAGCGAAGCTCATTTTCAACTGTGCTAACTTAATACTTATCACATACTTTCGAATTTGACCCTAATCTCATGTGTGCTGTGCTTATATAGTGCAACTTATGATGCAACTTAAGGTTACAACCTCCTGTTTATTTTACAATAGTTAAATTGGGGTGGCCAATTGGACTGATCAGAGAAGGGTCGTTTTTTAAATTTGGAAATCTTGTGAGTTATTTTTAAAGAGTGGGTTTTATGTATTGCAGGCTTTATTTATTTTGTACACAATGCAGAAATGGTATAAATAGTTGTAAAAATATTACATATGTGTCTTTTATATGTACAAAATATTTGCATAAAATAAAATTTACATTATATTTGACATTTGGACTAATTTGATCAGTTCATTTGCCCATCTTCTTTTGTGTTAATGTGTTGCCATCTTTCTGAAACTGCACAGTTATAAATAAGTTATATACGGTTACTATATTTCACAAAGAAAGTGCACTGATAACAAAAATAATATTGTGACACAGAAGTTATGTTATTTATTACTTTAAATAATTTTTGTTTTTTATTTTTGAAATTATAACTTTTTGTGTATTCAAAATGTATGACTAATATATTATATCTAAAATGTCTATATTCCATTTTTAGGACAACAAAGTGAAAATTCGCAGTCGGAAATTGAGAATCTCAAAAACGAATTATCTTCGTTGAGACTCGAAGTTGGTACCTCAAGTGGTAACATGACTGTTATAAATATATTTCTTCTTTCAACGCATAAATAGAGCAATTACTAAATTTGATATTTGGAATAAAGATATCTACATTATTTGGTAATCTTAGACTGTTGTCAATTTTGACACATTTGAGGAAGCATTTAATTAGATAAGTTAAAGTATGTTGTTGTATACGTCATAATTAAATTGAAGTGCAGGTTGGAGTTGTCAACACTTAAAAGCATAGATAACATTAAATATTCAAACTTTTTTATAAATAAATTTAATTTGAAAATTAAGTATTCCTCATGCTTCTGAAATAGTTTTTTTTACTCAATATCAGCTCATAAATATTTGAATTTTTTTATTGTTATTCTTAATTAAAATCTACTTCCTAAACGTTTTGTAAAACTTTATGAATACATTTAGACAACCGTAAAGCGACTTCTTTTATACACACACCATTGCTTTTAAATCAGAATAAAGTATATTAATAGTTTTTAGAGTATAATGTATAAAGGTATAAGTATATAAAGGTAGTATATAAACGATAGTTTATTGTTATTATTATTGCTTAACATTAACGTTGCTTTTCTAAAACATGAATAGTGAGTGCCAGTGCATATTTATTATACATTGTATTGTTGCTTTATATAACATGGTAACCATTTCAGAACTAGAGTTATGTCTCTATATATATATATATATATATATTCTTCCTTTTATTCACTGAATTTTAAGTGTGTTTATTATTTTTATTTACACATAGTGTAGTTGTGTGAAATCCTGATCTATATATTGAATGCATTCTCAAAACGGAACAAAAGGAGTTATGTTAAAATTAGTACTCTTTTTTATTATTTAAAAAACATTAAGCCAACAGAGTAATCAGAAAATTGAATATTTTTATTGCGTAAATTATAACATTAATTTTAAAATTACATTTATTTTAAAGCTACTTCCTTGATAATATATTAAATTATACGAAAAGATTAAATTTGATGCATTCATAAGATTTGTAATAAGATCTAAGTTGACTTTATTTGCAAGCAGTGATTTCAGCCTACAAAATCTACCTTATTTGAGCCAGCGATTTGACTGCTCTAAACGTACATATATAGCTGCGTGACGTCAGTTATGATTGATTAGTTTTCTTAGAAAACGTTGGCGGTGTCTGACTTAATTGTGTTTAGCTATCACCATTGTCAAATACGGCTGGTATCTTTGTTAGTTTGATGTTGCTATGTGAGTTAACAATTATTCATTACAAGAATGTGTCACCATGGTTCTGGACAGCTGAACTCACATCTTTTGTGTTGTTAGCGATGGTGCTCCTAATATGTCAATTGAACTCTATATAGTATTATAAACTAAATATGTACTTCTATCATATAGATATATACATATATGTATTTATATATGAATGCAAAAATATTGCAATATTAACAAGCTAAAAAAAAATTGGCAAAAAATAAAGATTGGAGGATCGCCGTGTTGATACATTTTTTTAATTAAATAATTGATCAAAAATAGACTAAAAATTGATTTTTTAATGGTAAATGTCTTTTCTATGTAACTCATTATAACTAAAGCATAATAGACAATAGATTAGATAAAGCGCAATTAAAGCCTTATTAACAATTCGTCCGTGGAGGGGAGGGTATACCAATTTTTTATTCAAGAAACGAAAATTTTGATTAATTGATGTAATGTATGACCTGGTTTTTTACTCATAGCTAAAATATAACTAATTTTAACATACCAACATATCCCCTCTACGGAGAAAACCCTACAAAATATGTCCACGTATTAGGGGTTAAAGATGGACTTATATATTTAAAATCGCACTAAAATAGTGTTGTACTAAATCGGTAGAGAATATTTGAATACATCGTTTAAATGTTGGTCGGTCATTTTACCCCTTCCCCGCTTTCCTCCTGTTAAATATACTTCCAAAAGACTTACTTACGTTGCTTCTATAGGGTTATATTATATATGTTAGAATAATAATTATTTAAATAACAACTACCTTTTCAAAACTTAGTTGAAAATTGTCCTCTAGAAACGTATATATCCGCGCCTCCCACATCCAGTGTTTTATATTTAATTTAACATTTTATATAAAAAATTGTACGATGTAAGCTTTTAATAAACATCATCAATGTGTATTGCCTATTTTAATTACAGCAGTTGTTTGTAGAATTGTTGTCAGGGTGTCGTACAATGGCATTGTAGTTAGACATTTTCTGATACAAGCCATTAATTAACATTGTGTGATAATATGATTTTGTAAATAATAGTTATGACTCGAGTTTATTGATTTTAAAATAATCACTAAATATAACGTAATTAAAATATTATTTAGTAAAATTAATTTTAAGTAAAACATTGCTACCTACATATATAATAAATAATATTTGTTGAAATGAGTCTCTCTTCTGTTAAAATTAATGATTATGCCTATATAAAACTACAGTCTACTCTAGCTAATCGGAACCCTACTAATCAGAAAACAGCTCAATTCACCCATTTTTGTGTCATAGTCGGAAAATTTTTCCCCAATCGGAACATAGTCTAATGTTAATTGTGAACAGAATTCATAGGATGATCTTTATACACACAATGTAATTTACAAATAACAAATAAATCATCATCATCAGTCTGTAAATAATCAAAGCGAACATTTATCATCTCTTCTATAATTAAATTTACCATTTCTCACCAGGTGTACAATAAAACAGTGCTGCAAATATTAAAAAAATTGTTTTATTTATTGTGTAACTTTATATTCTAAATTTAATTAATCAAAGTATGCATATTTTTCATTCGTTTTTTTAATTTTTTTATAAATGCTTATTATATTTAAACATTGGATTATAAAGGATTTGTTTCTGATAAGAAATTGTGATAAAAACTTCATTCCCTTGTCGAAAATGTAATAATTTAGTTAGAATTGATGTCTCTTTTATTTTAATACGATTATCATTTCATTAAAGTTTTAAATTGTGCATCAATCAGAAATTTTTCTCTTAGTTTTGATATTTTTTATGCTATCTCCCCTTCTCAATCTTCCCAATATAGCCCCCATGAGTTCGCAACCGCCGGCCACTTCTAGTAAGTTGTTTCTTTAAAAGATTTATGTACCTAGTTATTTTATGGAGGTGAACTCCAAATCATGTTTGGTAGTGAAAACCCTAACTATCTTTTTAATGAGTTCCTTGTGTTCCAACCACAATTTTCTTACTAATTGGACTTTTAAAAATAAAAATGTCGGTTTGAAATTGCTGAATTAAAAAACTCGATATGTCTGCTTCTCTTGTGGTTTCATTTTAGTTCTTAAGTAAGTCTGTCATGTTCTCGCAAAATCTTCTCTGTGTGCGGACATTGGGGCAAATGCCATTTGTACTACTTATAGTTTACATTTAAAAAAGATATACAAAATTATTAAAGATCTCGTAATCTCAAATCAAATGCAAAAAGAATCAAGTCAATTCGTTGCATTGATCAAAAGTGGGTAAATAATTAGCATTTATCGTTATTTTCCTATAGTTTTCCTAAACTAAAGTTGATGACGTAATAAAGTCATAAAAATTATACTAATTGATTAATTTTTTTGAAAATAAAAATAGCTCGAAATGTCTTTAGAAGGTATCTGAATACAAAATATTAGCTTGATCAGAAAATAGGAAGTTTGTTTTTCCAAGGTGGGGGGTTAAAATTCCTTTCCCGCATCCACGGAGAAAACTTACAAAATGTGTCCCTGAACGAAGGGTTAATATATTTTTATTCTGATAAATGTTGTCCCATAATTTCTCCAATGTTAAATGTGGGACAAAATAATACGATGTTTTACAACTTTCTCTATGTAAGTTTAGTTCGCGTGAGAACGAAAATACGTTTTAATATCTGTTTGCTTTAATTGTTAATATGACCGATATTTTTGATAGTTTGATGTTGCTTTGTGTTGTTAGCGATGCGATGGTGCTCCTAATACAGATGTCAATGGAACTCTATAGTTATATTTTATATAAACTAAATATGTGCTTTATCATATATATTGCATAAGTTTATTCTTTAGTTTTGATTTTTTTAAATTAATTTAATGGATATTAAACAATTTTTATTTAAATTGAAAACAGTCAACAGTTATGAAAATTAATAACACATTGTTCAGTCTACACTAAAATCTGAATTGGTATTGTGCATACATTTTAATATGCCATCTTCCCTTCCCCATCTCCCCAATATAGCCGCCACCAATCCACATCCGCCTGCCACTCCTAGTAAGTTGTTTCGTTAAAAGATTTAAATAATGATTTTATGTAAAAGATAATTTCCGGGAATTTACATGTGTTCCATCCTCAATTTTCTCAGTTGGGCTTACAAGGTTAAGAAAAGTCGAGTTGGTATCGCTGAATTCTAATAAAATCGATTTGTTTATTTCTTTTCTGCTTTAATTCTGGATATTTTAGGTCCTTCATATTCTCACAAAATCTACTCAACGTACTACAGTCTACTCTTGTTAAACCGACTCTCGTTAAACCGATTATCGCGTTAAACCGACTCATTTTAATGGAACGGATTGATTTCTATTCATATAAAGTATA
>JAUZND010005316.1:0-11256 GCA_034780555.1 Coelogynopora nodosa
TCCAAAATAATAGGGCTTACAACAAATATACTTTGTATTCTATTCATCCATAATGTCACATACAACAAAACTACTGTCGCTTACAACAAATAGTCCTGGTAGGGGTTAAACCAGAAATTGTCGCTTACAACATATTAAATTTTATAGAAAAAAGATATCACTCCAAAACTTGGACACACGTTAGACCATATAATATTGATAATAATTATGAAAAAACATTTTTTTTCGAAAAATGGCGCTTAGGCCTTGTAGCAGCGATATGTAATCTATAATTATATCCATATTTATTTATATTACATATAATTAAATGTGGTTATTCTATTTTGTTAGCTCACTTATATAATATATGCTATAGCAAAGATATTATTGTCTGCAACAATTCTGAATAATATAATAATATGTGCTACTTATTTACAAAATTGTAATATTGAATCATTTACAACTTAACATTTTTCTATATATATTGAAAATGGATTTTATTATAAACCATTTTTAACTATTAAACATAAACTGTATGATATATTTAAGAAAAGATTCCATTAAAAATATACTGTGTTTCTAATTATTTGAAAAATGTATTGTCAATTTCTAATAAAGCTATTATTTTGTTCATTTATCTATTAACCGTTTTCTATATTCTTAAATAGAAATATTTTCCGTTAGATATTCGCTTGTTTTTAGAAGTTTTTAGAAGTTTTATAAAATACTTTCATAAAAAACAGTAATAGTTACCTCGGATCAGCAAAATTGTGAAGTGTGATCTTATTAATTTCGGGTCAAAACTTTGTATATAAAAGCTTTTCGTCATACTGATCAAATCTAAATATCTGTTTATGTATCCTATTTGAAAGCGCGTTACTCAAACACAAGCTTCTCTGGTGGAGTTTGACTTGAGAAAACGTATAACGTTTAAATCAAATACTTAAATATAGTAAATAGTTCTTTTAATAAGCAACTGTTAGTTCATATGGAAATAAGCAACTGCTAGTTCATATAGAAATAAGCAACTGTTAGTTCATATGGAAATAAGCAACTGTTAGTTCATATGGAAATAAGCAACTGCTAGTTCATATAGAAATAAGCAACTGCTAGTTCATATAGAAATAAGCAACTGCTAGATCATATAGAAATAAGCAACTGCTAGTTCATATAGAAATAAGCAACTGCTAGTTCATATGGAAATAAGCAACTGCTAGTTCATATATAAATAAGCTACTGCTAGTTCATATAGAAATAAGCAACTGCTAGTCATATGGAAATAAGCAACTGCTAGTTCATATAGAAATAAGCAACTCCTAGTTCATATAAAAATAAGCAACTGCTAGTTCTTATATAAATAGTCAACTGATAGTTTTCATTCATACGGCCAATTGTCATCTCTGAGCATAACATTATTTTAGGATTCACCACAGAACCCTTGGTGTCAGTGTCAGTGGTTCCCCCTCTTTCAGGTAAAATCGACGCCTCCTACGATGAGGTCCTTACAACGCATGTGGGAATTGCACACACACGGTGGGCCACCCATGGGGAGCCATCGGAGTTGAACTCTCATCCGCAGCGCTCCGATCCTGACAACGAGTTCGTCGTCATTCACAACGGGATCATTGCCAACTACAAAGATATCAAGGAGCTATTGGTGGGTGGACTGGTGGTTCAGCTCGAATCGATACTTGTGTGTTAGAAGGACTCTCTGCTACATTGTTAGTGTTATGTGGGCTTTTTTATCGATTTAATTTACTGACAAAGTGGGATCGTGAGTTCTTGAAATTCAAATATTTAACACAATATAGTGATAATTTAACAATGTATGTTAATTAGTTAATACTATAATATTTATTTTTAAAAGTATTAAAACAAGTTAATTCAAAAAATGAATTCCAGAATAATATTCAGTGTCCCCGCCGACCTGGAATTTATGGAATTTTATATATATTTTTTAAATGTCATGGAAAGTCATGGAATTTCGCTGTTTTTGAATCATGTCATGGAATGTTGCAATTATGTAAATGTTAAGTTGTCTTTAGCTGAATTTTTAGCTATAAAACGGGGGAAATATTTAAATACAAAATATAAATTTTAAATATAAAATACAGATGTTCTGATTTGCAAAATAATTAAACTGCACTAGGTAAATCTCACAATTTAGTAGACAAAAAATTAACAGCTCATGATTTTAAATGCCTTTGGATGCATTCTTAGCTATAAAAACACAAAAAATTCAGCTATACGCGCTGATTTGGAGGCTCGGCTCCGTCTCGCCATGGGTACCCTGGGTATTGAATCATGGAGAAGTCATGGAATCAAAATACTAGTGGAGGGCGGGGACCCTGATTTGTGTTATTATATTAATTGAAACATTGTTCTACATGACATCTGTTTATAATATTCATGGTATTCTCTATTTAGAATAAAAATCAGATGTTTACATATTATACTTTAATTATATCATTAATGGTAAACCGTTTGTAATTAAGACATCGACTATATCAAAAACTTATTCGAATATGTTTGTTGAATTTTATTTGAAAAGAAAGGGGTGAATTCTTGGAAGGTCACCATTCGAAGGAATTACATTTGATTTATGGAAAAATAAAAATCTTAAATTTTTATAAAATTTTGTTGGAATTAAATCTCACCAATCTACCTATTTAAATTTCTTGAATTTTTATACTGAACAATATGACCCCCTTGAACGTAATGACTAACATTGTGTATTACGCTCAGAGAGGTCTAAAACTAAACTTTTTTTTTAAAGTATTGTTATTACATCTACTTTCGTTTTATTCCACAAATTGTCACGTTTGTTAGATCGATTTTCGTTTCCTGTTGGGTAATTATAATAATCAAATTCAGTGTGTATTTTATAATAACTATTCTATTTCACAAAGGCATTAATTATCAAAACCTCTCTTAATTCACGTTGTATGCATCTTTATTAAAATAATTTGTTTCTTTTTGCAATAGATATACTATAGTTTGAAACTTGAAACTTTGATCATTCCTTTCATACCACTATGACTATGAGCAAGTCATTTACCAGAGGCCTTAATTTTATTAGAAAAAATGAATTCATTATAGATGCAATGTCTGTAGAATCTATATTATCATGTATAATGTAATGTAGGCCTATAATAACATAAACAGTACGTCTTTGAGATATTCTTTTAAGAAATGTTTAATACGACCGTAAACTACTGTCTTATAATTTGATTACATTTGAGAGACTATTGAACACACGATTGTACATACGATTGAACATACGCCACCCACTCGACGTGTCCGTGCATATAAACGACTACTCAAACATTCTTTTCTCATTGTCTGGATCTATTTGTACATCCGAGACACACCCTTGGATGAATCAGTCTCCAAATTGCATTGCTGTCATCAACCTTACTGTACCATGCATGATGTACCTTTTCGTGATGTATTTCTGTATCAATAATCGTTTCCATTGTTTTAGTTTTTGGATGCATCTGTTTGTTGTGGCATGTGTCTAACGTGCTTGCAAGAAATGTGCATTCAGTCAGGGTATGCGTCTACCGAAATATATGTTTATCGTGCATTAAATAACTAATTAATAAGATCTAAACTGAAATTAGAAAAGATACTACCTCTTATTTTGGTTCTAATAAAATGATCTGGTTTTGATTGGAATTGGTAGATTAGAATTTAGTTTTGAGTTGAGTACATGAAATTTACTAAATTTTTCTTCTTGTATATTTAATTATAATAAATAAGCACTAAACGCCGAGCGTACTTTAATATTATTTATTTTTATAAAAAACCTACTTTTCTTTATAACCTTGCTGATTGTAGACATTACTGTAAAACTTGATACGGGCGTTTTCAAAAAAAATTATTACTGGATATCAAATATAATTATTTAGAGCTTTCGTTTATGTTTTGCAGTATATTATCATTGTGGGTAACTTTTTAGAGTGTATTATTGAATTATTTATGAAATATTTCCCAGGCAGCATGTTGGCATGATATGTAAGACAACGGTCAGAGCATGTAATACGTAATTTCCACTGTTGTACGCTATATGTTTACTTCTATTCATTATCAATTAACTAACTTTATCTCTAGTGACTGTTTGATAATTTGATCAATAATGTTAAACTTTATTCTTTAATGTTGAATTTTATTTTAAAAATATCCCGATTCAGTGTTTTCGCTTACAAATTGTAAAAAATATTCAATTTACTCGGATTTCTGAGATCTCATCGTTACACGTGGACAAACGGGTGTTATATGTATGCTTATATAGCATTAGATTTATAGATTTAAGGATTTCTTAAAACTTGTTGCAAAAAAGGTGTTTTAACATAAACAAGTGTAAAGGGAAATTCTTTAGACGATAAATGCATATAACATCTTTATAACGTCTTTATATTGTTGCAGAGATATATCAACAAATTTCAGTATTGAACATTAATAAACATTCTTTTTCCCTGATGTTATCTGATTTCTTTATTACAGGAAGGTCGGAACGGGATGGGATGGTTGAGCAATCGCCCCTCCTGCTCCTTTACTGTAAAGATATAATAATAATCTCCAAAAACACCCTCAAAAGTGTATACCCAAAGGGGTCGAGGGTAGGTAAATGCCCTTTATAAAAAACATATAATGCCCGTTTTGAGAATGGCCCACCCAGAAATTTAAATGTACGAACGTGCCTGTACTAGAGTTCAAATATTTTTGAAAATTGTGCATTTTGTTTATAAAATGTGCTTTTGTGGCGCTGAAATTTAAAAAAACATTTAACATTTAATGAAGTAGCTCTTTTTAAGTGATCCATAAAATTTTCCAATCGAAGAATATACAATTGGAACGCTTTTTGAAAACTATAACTTTTAGTTCATGACGTCATTCATATTCCTATCCTCTATTCTGTGTGGTCAGATCGGAAAAGGGTTCCAATTCGAGTCAGAAACAGACACAGAGGTGATCCCAAAGCTCATCAAACACATCTACGATCGACACAGGTTAGAGTGCATCTCAATGAGTTTCCGTGAACTCGTTGAAGTTACCATTCAGCAATTGGTGAGTCATCATCATTACTCTCTTGGTCGTGAGGAAGCTTTTGATTGGTTGGGAATGTTTAGGTTATTGGCTTTTTTTATATGTGTTCAATTTCAAGGTGCCTGAGTAGGCGCTTGAAATGGTTACAGTATAAAATGTCGTGTAATATTTTTATACCAATGTCCTTTTTTGCTTATTTTTATTTTTTCTAAATACTAAAATCAATATTGTGGAACATTTTGTTCTTCTCCCGTCTAAAATATTATCACTTAAAAAGTTAGAAAAAATAGTTTTAATCTTTCGTTTATGTTTCATTCCTATTCGTGATATTTCGAATCGATTTTTTATTTGTGTTTTTAATTAATATCGATTGTATAAATAAAATGCCCCTCGGATTAAGATTTCTTAGTATGTTTAGGTAGTTGAATTCTTCATCTGTTGGTAGGAGTTTTAATAATAAGGAAAAGTTTTCAATGTTATTAAATACAATTACATATCTTCAAAAGTTGCAATATATTATCTAGGTTATACATGAAAATGTGAAAACATAAATGTTGCTCCTATTTAAACAATATGCGTTATATTTTTTAATAAAACGCTTGAATCTTAATCAACTTTAGTCGGTATTTTATAGTAAAGTAAACGATCAAACACCGGTGAGTCACTAACCCCCCTCTCTCCGTTGCGCTGATTTATTCACACTACTGTTGTCTTCTCCCCTGAACAGGAAGGCTCCTTTGCTTTGGCATTCAAGAGTACTCACTTCCCGGGAGAGTGCGTTGTCAGCAGGTTAGTCGATTCATGCCTTTTTAATCATGTTTTAATCATGAAAATCATGTTTTTATTGGCTTCATGCTTTCATTGGATTAAAGATAAATCCATAAATATAAATAAGCAATTAATAACTATTAGTTATTACCTTGATAACTAAATCAATTATTAAATGTGTTATTTTTTAACTATACAATAACCAATATGTCGTCTTTATTTGAATTCATGGAGTTTTTTTTGTTTTAAGTGGATTTCTCGCAAAATAAGTTTGTGTAAAACACAATTTATATTTGAAAATATTTTAAACTAACTTTCAAAAGTAAGAATCGTAAATATTGATATATTCCTTTCACACTGAACGGAATAAAATTGTTAACTTTATTATCTATTTAGTTTTAACTCGTTAAATATAACAGATAAAACATTATTTAATAGTATTGTTTACCGTAATTGTTCACCGTTCTAGTTAGAAGACATTCTCGGCTACAGTCCAGTTTCTTCAGCTTTGCATCTATTGCGGTTGCTAAGGGTGGGACAGGCGCGCACTTTTGATAGTTAGTTATCGTGGATACACATGGAGTTGATTCCTTTATGGTCATTTTTAGTAGAACACGTTTGATGTTCGAATAAATTACTTAATTGGTTATGTTTTCTAGTACTCCATTTGTAATCTAAAAAATATCATTTTTGGTCATTAATAGTTTTTAGGATTATTAGTTAAATTATATTCTTTTGATAACTATTAGATGAATTCAAAATAAATAAAATACTTGCATGTGTTTAATTGACTTTGAATAATGGTAGCCATATATTAATTCCTAATAAAAATGACGATTTGGTCAACTTTCCTTTATTTGGTATCTTATATATTGGTCATTTAATGAGTTCATATCGTTTTAGCAACATTTTCTATGTGAATTTTTATTTCAATATACATTTTTCAAGATTATCATGGTCGTTGAAATACCTGGAAAAGTCATGAAAAAATAAAATCATTTAAACAAATTTAACGTCATGGAAATTCTCAAAGTAATTTTTTTTGGACCTGCTATTTAATAGGCATATCCACCTTCACGAGAGTTAATTATGCTTTACTCTATTTTTTATTTGTTAATTTTACTAAGTACAACTCTTTGTAAAAAGTTAAGTTCTAATAAGTAATGTATCAAAGTTGCGTCTAAAAATTTTCAAAACGCACTCTGTTTAAAAATCAGGATTTTTTAAATTTAAGTTAACAAAAAGTATAGGAAAAGTCATACAAATTTATCTTGAACAAAAGTTGGAACATCGCCTAATCCTAATAATAGGTATTGAACGAAAAACTAATTTTGTTTTGTTGGAAGAAGTTTTCGACAATTTATAGGTACACAAGACTTCGAGGTAGCCGCAAGTTCTCAAAACTACTTACGAGAACTCGTAAAAACAAACCTTGTAAAGCGGTATGGAACCCAGAAACGTTTATATTAATCCTAAATAAAAATTGTATCGTTCAAAAAATAATTCATTCGTCACTCGAAGAACCAAAAAATAAGGTAATGAGTGGCAATAACCGATCATAATACTTGTTCAATCATTTCTTATCTATTGATGACATCATTGGAAATCATTTAAAATAAATAAAAAACAATTATTTAAAAATAAAATATTTTCCCAAATTTGGTGAAGTCTCTCTAGAGACTAATTAATTAACTAGAATACTTGTTTTTAATTTTTTATAATAATACATGAGAGCTCTCTCTATATATATATCGTTATATTTTCTGTTCTTCCTTCAGACGGGGCAGTCCTCTATTGGTTGGGATTAAAAGTAGTTACAAGCTATCTACTGATCATCTGCCAATCTTCTACAGCAAAGGTGTGTGCGCGATTCATATTATCCAATCAAATGTTTAAATTCAAATTTTTATTGATTAATTATTTTAAATAGTAATCTGTGACAATATAAAACCATTATATGGTATCAATTATAATATGCATATAATGCGATCTATTGTATATATGGATTTTCAATATATCCGTTATTTTATGAATACAGGTTTCAATCAATGTTTACATTTTTACTGTGTTTATTTAAATGGAAAAGTATTATAAGGTCATACATGTAAAACTATTCACAATTAAAACATATAATTGCGAAATTACATTGTTAATGTAACTAGGTAAGTATAATCCTAAAAACTTTTTGGTTCGGAATTCTTAAACAAATCTAATCTATGTATGTCACGTTGTACACTCAGTTAATACAACTGTGTTCTGTCATACAACTTAAAAAAGCACTGTCTCTAATGTTATAGTTAATAAGTACATAATGGGTGATCAGTCGGAAATGATGAAGCAGGAGAAAACAAACCTATCTCGACATCTTTACGACAACAACAGAAGCGGATGTTTGATTCATAATATGTATATCGCTTGAGGTACATCCCTATGATTTGACACTATTCTAAGGTAACGATTTTTCGTTTCAAGAAAAGGCAATTATCTCTGATTTCAGCGGCATATACCGATTCCATTATTAGTACGTAATATGATGCATAAGTTTGAGGGGATGTGTGTGACATGTCGCACAAGTGGTACACGCTGCAGAGCTAGAGGAGCACCATAAAAGGGAGATAATTATACATCGGCACCGTTGTTGACATATTGATCATAGACGCACTGATCAATTCATTAAATTATTATTACCAATTTGTTTATTTTATCGAATCGATTAAATTGTAATCTTATAATACATGACGTATACTAATTCAATTTTTTTAACAATACAATAAGACAATATCTTTTCTAATTAATATAATTGAATTATATGTTCTAGTGTACAACCAATGTGTACACCGTTAACATTGTTGAATGAGAATTCGATTTTTCAATAAAAATTCAATAACAATCAAAAACACATTTAAGTTCATAAAATATGTAGATTAAAAGTTATATTATTCTTTTTTATTTGTAAGTATGAATTCAAATTAGAAATATCTACTTTATGAAGTAATTATTTTATCCCCATCAATACTATTTATTTTCAAAACTTAATGAAATAATCAGTTCAATTAATTTGTTTTATATCGATTGATTTTAACCTCATTGTTATTGTAATCACTTTGACCGCAATATTGTGGAGGCTATATATATATATCTATCTATATGCGATGGTAGGGCAACCACAGCCGAACAACCGAGCTTAGGTTCTACCACTAGTGCGATGACATTTCACATATTTTGAATGAGTTCAACTTCCATATTTCTAGATCCGTCTAACACATTCATCCAGCAGGAGAGTAGTAAGGCATATTCTTCTTCATCACCAACCTCTCTTTCTCTTTTTCAATCTTTATTTCTTACAAGCAGATTCTTTCATATAGCATGTAGTTGGCGACAGGTTTTCATACGTTTCTTTTGTTTTATTATCTTCTGCGCGTCCAAAGAATATATTACTTATGTTATTTTTAGTTGACCTCCCTTATATCATATTATATCATTACTTTTTTTCAAGGTTGGTTTTGATTTGGGGCATCTTATATTCCGTATGGAGATGTCTATGAGCTTTTAATTTGCTCATTAAAATTATATTATAACTAAGGGGATATAAGTAGTCTGGATCAATGATCATTTAACAATGACGCTTTTTGTAATAATTATGATTATGTCGCGTTTATGAAATTGCAAATATGTTACATTCTTTTTATTTAGTAAAAATATAATTTTTTGTTTTGGTGACTGTTTTTCTCTATTTTTATTATTTGAATAGACGAAAAATTTTGAAATATAATTTGTCGGCATCATAACAGAATGTCCTAACATTTGCATTCCGTCTGTAAAATACGAAAAATTCTAATCTCGAAGATACAATGCATTCTTACATTCGATTTTATACAATGGTTTTATTGTAGAAACAATGCGAACATAATAGACCAAAGTACTATAAGGTTCTCACGTTTAAAACAGAATCGAGCAAATTGATAACCTAGCAACTTTTTGAACAAACAATTGACAACCCTTTTGAACAAGTATGCATTTTATAAGTTGAGCGTTCATCATTTAATGTATTTTGATTGTCACTTTGCAATTCGATAACAATTTATATAATACTGTTACAGTATTGTAGATAAAACTTGAAATTTAAATACAATTATATTTATTTCGAACTACTGTATGTTTTATTCATTAAAAGTTAAAGGTTCAAGATGCCGCCAATGGAATAGACTATATATGCTCACACCGCTGCCATTATGCTCATTTAAAACAAGGACACTGATTTATGTTATGTTTATGTAATTCTGTATGTTTTATTTTAATATGGATTTTTCTAAAATATCATATTTTCACAAATTTCACAAAATTCACTTGTTACAATGATTTATCTGTAATTATGTAATTCGAATGGAATGATCTGTAAATGTTTCATTATTATTATAACTCTACTTAACAAACACTTCGATAAAACACAGTAACTATTTTATATATTTTTGTATATATATATATTTTTTTATATATATATTGTAATGTCTGTTGATTTTCTGATTTTATTTTCAAGCTAATATCTACTTTCTGGGCAGCATTATTTGGCTACTTGAGAAAATTGACAATGTTCTTCTGGAAAATGTGTCAAATATAAAGCCTCATATTCCGGGATTTTCTGTTATGCATGTCTTCCGTAATGATGAATACACATATTAAAACAGCCGATCGAAATAAGTATAGGTGTTCTTCTGGGAAGAAAAATCGAACAGTATATTGTTTGGATAATATAACTTAAAATAAAATTCGACATAATTTATTAACTAACTGTTTTTGCATGTTGAATCCAACGTTTAAATAAAAACTATATTTTTTGTGAAAACACAGTATGTACGTCATAATATGAGGAATTGATTACACATCGCTATTAATAGACAATATCATGACTGTAACAACGCAAATGTACGGTAAAAAACTGTACAAAGAAGCACTATCAATTAAGGAAGATAATAACAATAATATAGCTCTGCATAATTGTTTGATAAAGA
The DNA here is from genome assembly GCA_034780555.1 of Coelogynopora nodosa. NCBI lineage: Eukaryota > Metazoa > Platyhelminthes > Proseriata > Coelogynoporidae > Coelogynopora > Coelogynopora nodosa. The sequence continues at coordinate 10,806 of JAUZND010005316.1, forward strand.
TTTTATCAAAGCATCAGAAATCAATGCATTTTGATTTCCTTTTATAAGTATGAATACATTTGCAGTCTCAATGTAAGAAATAAAACAATAAACATAAATTCGTTATCATTGTAACATAAATTTAATTTATATTTTTAAATATGTATTTACAAGTGGCTACTAAAACTATGAAAATACAATTTTTCTAATATTCAGTTGATAACTATTTATCCGTATATGAATTAATTATCTGTATTTAAGTTTGTTTATGTTGCTACATAGTCTAACACATAACGCCACTAGTTCTGTCGCTACACAGTTTAACACATAATGCCACTAGTTCTGTCGCTACACAGTTTAACACACAATGCCACTAGTTCTGTCGCTACACAGTTTAACACATAACGCCACTAGTTCTGTCGCTACACAGTTTAACACATAATGCCACTAGTTCTGTCGCTACACAGTTTAA
>JAUZND010005317.1:0-11256 GCA_034780555.1 Coelogynopora nodosa
TAAATATATAAATATATAAATATATAAATATATAAATATATAAATATATAAATATATAAATATATAAATATATAAATCGATTACATAAAAAATAAATTATTTTATTATTTTACTAAATTGAATTGGTATTATATGTATATCATTTTCCTTTCGAAATTACTTATTATTTGTATTAACTTTTTTTTTTAATATAGTAATATATTCGATTTATTTATTTTATATACTAATATATTTGTATCTTTTACTTTTTAACTTACAAAACCTGAATAAGTAATTACTTATTTACTAATTAAAATAATTTTAAACTTTTTATACAGAGTTATGTATTCTAATTCTTGCGTGCCATCATCTAATTAATTAAATTAATTATATATCATATAGTTGCCATTAGTTAGTTTGTGAATTTCACTAAAATTAAATAAATCATATGAGGGATTCTATGTACTATGCATTTTTTAGCCTATAAACTTTTAAATAACAAATGTTTTTATTTATGTTTTATAATTATGTCAGAACTTGATAATTTATATATTTGTTTATATTATATTTAAAATTTATTAAAAATTATTAATAAAATCTATATAATAATAATAATAATATAATAACGATCATGTTTAAAGTTATCAATTTCTGCTAAACTATTCGAAGTATCTGTGCAATATTGTTCAACAAATCTAAAATCTAAAATCTAAAAACTAAACATATCAATTATTTTTTATTATGTTTTTAATAGCGTATTATAAACAAAATAGGTACACTCCGCTCATATGCATAGTAATAATGCGATACAATTATTAAATTTGAATTTAAAATTTATAACACAAAGCCAAGTAATATTATCATTAATATTACATTATTATAACGCTTAGAAAACCTTCATATATATTTTTAGTAGTGTAGGCCTATATAGTAGTAGTATATTGTATAGTAGTATATATAGTATAGTAGTAATATAGATAGTGTAGTAGAAATATAGATAGTGTAGTAGTAATACAGATAATGTAGTAGTAAAAATATATATACATATATAGTAATTTAATAGAATAGTGTACATATTAATTATTTTACCATATTAAAAAAATATAGCAAAAATATAAATGTAAAATGTTTATCAACAAAGAATAGTGAACAATTTCGTATATTACTTTTTATAGTTTCTTACCGACGGTTCAATAATCCATTTTAATTATCTTAATTACACTAATTTACTTACAAGCATTATTAATAATTATTTTATATTTATTTAGCCATTTCTATTTTTGAAATAAATTTATTTTCGACTATTTTACCCTAAAATAAAGTTATTATAGAATATATGAAAAATAGCACGCTAACAAATATAATATTTATGCATCATATAATTGATTTCATTGTATGTATTCCGCATGACAAGTGCAGCCGTGTCTGTTTTAATTAGAGGATAACATATTTTTGTGTTAATTACGTTGTATGGGAAACTTTATTCACGATTAATTGAAGTATATTAACTGACATTATGGGCTTATTACGAATGTCCAAAATTTCTAATTTGCTGTTTACAATTTGTTATTACTAGATTGAGATATGATGCTAATTGCTCAGGCTTTTATTATACGATGTCCAAAAAGTAACCATTTAAGTTTACAATGTATTGGTTTTCCTCCCCATTATGTGCATAATTTTACTAGACGATGTCCAAAAAGTAACTATTTCAGTTTATGATATAATTTTTGGACCCATCTACATTTGGAAACTCATGTAAATCTTCAAATAGAATTCATGGTAAAGGTTAGGAATATATCTAATAATATCAATATATGAATTTATCTACATTTTCTATATCATAAAGTTCCATTTGTCACACTGGCTGTATTGCAATTTAAAAAACCGTTACATCTCTCATTCATAATGATTTTTCACAAGTTCAGTTATTAAGAAATACTACAATACTTCAAAGTGAAAAATAGCATTTTGATTATTTGGAAATCTTTTTTGAATGTTTGAATTTGTTGTATAACATACTCTAGATTGTGTCGAATGTAAATAATTGATGCTATATATTTTGAGGTAATACATAAATATTGATTCTATTATTTTGTTTAAACCCTTTATCCGGTCAAAATATGTTAAACAAGTGATGCTTTTTATATTTAATATTAGTAGTAAAACAAAAACCTATTAAATGTACCATATTTTTATAACGTGAATTTTTTTATATTATTGTTGTGGCGATCTTTACAAAATTAAGAAACCTAGATAATACTTTCTTTGTTCATGCATTAATTAGTTAATTGAGTTAATTAACTAATTTCAATTAAGTACCTACGTTAGTTAAAAAAAACTAATTAACTCACTGAATTGATGTTTTGGATGGTAGAATGCCAGCGTGTACCAAATCATTTAAATAAATAAAGTTAAATTGAATATAGTTTTATGATAGGAATTTTCGATAATCTATGTTAACTATAAAAGTGATTTACAATATATACAGTTTGGTGTTATAACATGCATAATTCAAATTTTAAAATATTCATGAAAAGTGTTAATAATAAAATCAATACAAAAAGTTTAAATACAACAATAAGCAAAAGAAGTAGCAAGTTCTCCGCTTCTATTGTTAAGACCATTGGAATTAAGGGTTTTAAATTTACTTATAAAATAATCTTCCTGACTAAGTCGATCAGATGTATTACGCCAATCTCAACTTTCTAATATACTTCATTAGGCACGTTATTCAAAATCGCGATCCTTATTATTTAGATAATTAGTTGATAATGGATCCTTAGTAAGTGTTTAGATAAATTACTATCAATTAATTTTTTATAAAATATGTTGCCTGTTTCATTACTAGTTTGTTTCAGCTATGCGTACGACGCATTACAAATTTTACAATTGATACCATTTATTGAATAAATTACAAAACGTTAGGTTCACAATATATTCACAACATATTCATGCGATGTTCCATATTATTTATTTTAACACTATTTTATCTACGATACTTATTGTAGAGATGAAATACAATATAGGTCTGGACAAAATATAAATTGATACAATCAATTGACTTGAAATGGCTGCAAATATTTGTAGTGTTTTGAGTTAGAATTTATTAGTCTACATATGATCAGATTTCGCAGACATTGATCTTGATTGCATGTCAACTATTGTTACGAATAGACCACTCAAAAACATATTTCAAGTTCCGCACGTTTTGATAGTCTATAAGTCCAATGTGCCATAAGTTCAATGTTTTGATGACATATTTTATTGGCTATTTCACTCGTACAGAGACTATATTTATTAATGAATACATCCATCAAACATTAATTTCACGAAAAACTATGTATATGAAATGATAGCACTTCTATAGGTTAATAGCGATAATAGCTATTCATTTCATTACATGGCCAATAGACTGTATTGGGAAAGTATTTAATTACTCTAAAAAGAAATAAGTTATATCTGATCAGACTTAGCGGTGGTAGAAAATGTGTTAATAGGTGAGGTAGCATAATCGGTTAGATATTAGTCAGTAATTTTGAAGTTTGCTAATTCGAATCCCGGCAGTGTACCTAATTTCTCCTAGGCAGACAGTTCTTTCGATGAATTGTTCGTCAATTCTCTATGGTTTGAATAAAGTTAGACAATAGCCGTCCATTACTATATATCCATATATAATAATATTCCAATACCCGTTTCATTCTATTTTTTTGTTGGGTGGGAGTGAGAAATAATTAATATATTTCTAAATATTACAATATATCAATGCGTTTGCCTAAAAATATTGTTGTTCTTTTCAAAATCCAATTTTCGGATTGCCCGAGTAATTTATACTTTATTTCTAAGATTCCCTGCCTCAATTCCAGCGGTGTCCGTCGTGTGGTCTTCCCCTCGTTACTCATGAACTCGGTCATCTTTACCTGCGAGATCATCTCCAGTTGTGTACTGACGCTTGGCTGTGCCCACTGGTGCCAGCGCCTTCTGGAAGCCCTCTCACACTCGCGAGAATACAACACGCATGAGCATGACAAGTAGGTCCTCTCCGTATCTCGAGCTTTTGTCCGTCCCACCCCACTCCAAAATGCTTAATCATATGTAAATCAACATATTTTTTAGCAATTATTAAACCAAATGTAAAATAACACTTTCCAATTTATCAGAAGGCTTTTTGTCTACTGAAATAATATAAACTATAAAATAATGTCACAAATTTTTTATTTAATTAATCTGAAAAACAAACAAAATGATATTTTCTAAAATATTCAGGTTATTTTTCAGGAAATATACATTAAGGTAAAATCACCAGGTTATTATCCACTTCATCATTTAGACGTATAACATAAAATGCCTCAGTCGTTCGGAATCCATCTCCCCTCCAGATTAGAGAGGATTATCCTAGAATATTTAAATAATGATAGCATTGATGTCCTCTTTGATTTTTTTAAAATAAAAAATTAACTGCATTTCCAGTAAAATGATATTATTGTGAAATAATGAAAGTAATAAGTATTATATTATGTCCATTATTTTACGGTACCAAAAAAAAATTTTTTACTGGAAAGGAATCTAATTTGTTACTCCCTTTTGCTAATTTGTTAATCCTAAAGAAAATGTTTCAATTTACATTTTATTGTGAATACAATATTGATATTGCTTATTTGCCTAATGCATCTATGAATAATTTAAGAATGAAGCATAATATGCATATATATATATATATATATCCTTTTTTAAATGCAGAGTTATTTAATAAAAAACGCATTTTGTACTAATGCTTTGCAAATGAATAATCTAAAATTTAAAAAAATATTTTAGTTTTTATTAATACACTATACCAAAAGGTTTCGATTATAAATATGTATTAATAAATAAATAAATTGACAGCATATTTCAAAAATAAGAATTTAAAAAAAGCTTTCATTCAATTTTATATTTTTCATAGTCATACTCTATATTTTTATATTTTTTCCCCGATTTTTTACTATTCAAATAAATTTAGAAAAAATTAAAATGACATATTATTATATTTAAAAAATAATGATAATATACTGTTTGACTAAATGACCTGTAAGTAAACGGTTAGTGCATCTTTGAATTTTGCATTGACAATGATTTAATTTCACTTTTTATTTACATTCTGACATTATAAGTAGTATTGATTTCATCGGAAAGCATTATTCAATTAATCAAGAGTCATCAATCTTATCGGATCTTAATGAACTCCTGGCGGGTAATTTATAGTGGTTCCGTTTCGTCTTCATAGTACCTTCCCTTCTTTATTCAACTCCTTATTACCGGTTATATCATTCATTTTTCATCATAAGCACCTCATTTTCTTCTTTAGGTATTTGATTTAAAATACCACATTGCAATCTTAAATTATCGGTTTGTATAGGTCCACAATATACTCATTATTTTCTTACACTATTGTGTACTATTCTGTAATTGTTCATTGGTTTATGTTGCCTGTTTAAAAAAAATTACAATAAATACTGACATATATAACGAAAGTATCGCCATAATCAGACTGATTCTGTGGACAAATAATCGTAAATGTTATAAAAACTTTTTAATTAGGTGAGTTATTAAAGATGGATTTTCAATTTCTTATAGTTGGTTTCTAACAATTAACCATACATAGATATAATCGGTAATGTTATAAGACTGTTTGAGAAGACCAAGGTAATGCCAAAACTGGTTGGTAATGCAGTCGAGTTTGTGGTGCGCTAATGTCATATTATAGCACCATATTTGTTCCTATTTTTCAGATTTACTCTAGCATTGTCGGAAAAGTATTTACACTGGGATTTCATTTTCGCACCTGTTAAATGAAAATTTGTGATGAGCTTGTTGTGTGGATATTAATTTTCTATGTATATAGGAAAATTCCTTTGATAATTGTTTAGCCTCCAACTGCAGATTTTTTGTGATGAATACAAATTTTATGGTGATTAATTATTATTATGATCCCACCCGCTTTTTTGATGTTAAAAAGTCCAACAGTAACCGCATGGTATATGTTATTTGATTATTTGTCTATAGAAATTGTTCCTTACTTTGATTTTTGGTTACGTCTTATGGTCTGATTATTCTCAAAATTCATTTTGTTAGATCCTGTCTAAAAAACATTTTTTCTAATCTTTAGTTACAACTTCTAGAGACTAAAAACACAACTTGTGGTATTTTTTATCGAACTGTGAACAATCAAATCGTGATACCCACCGCTCATCTCAGTCTTAAGGTTTGCTAAGCGCGGGCACATACACATTTAAATTCTAAGTTAGCAGCAAAAATCGATTTAAAATACAAACTTTTGAAAATCAACACAAATTTAAATTGACTCTATCTATATACATTCGTTAATGCAATCTACAAACTGATTTATTAAGTCACAAAGAAAAGTGTGAAATCTTAAGAATTCGAAGCGATTATTGAGATTATATAATCAGGAAACATTTTTATGTGCTGATTGAATTATCTTTTATTAATATGTCGATTAAAATCCATGTTTTTAATGTTTAGCATCGATGTATTTTATGTGCAAGAGCAAGACAATTTTCGCAGCATTTTCTGAACTGTATAAATGCACAATTTTTATTGATTATAGATTGAGAATTGTTTACTGTCTTCTATATTCTTCTTGTCGTAATTTAGTATTTTCTATATAAGACACATATATAAAGCCGTTTTATTTTATATCAACAAAAAAAGGGGTCTTAAAAAGGTAATAACAAATTTAATTTCTCAAAGCTTAAACATAAAATTCGGAATGTATAACTTTTTTGCATTGACGAGCAGATAACATAATTAGATAGAAATAATTCAATTTTATATACTGATATAAAAAGACAAAATAATGCACAATATTGATTAGATGATATCTGTGTCTGGGGAACACTTTAATATCAAAAGTATTGATTGTCGAAAACGAACAGGGAGCTCCAATTATTATTCTGAGAGATTAATTGGTTCTTCATCTTTTGATGCATCCTATCATTGGGATTATTGACGGCTGCAATATACATTAGACGTATATAATTGTTAATCCCTGACATAATATTAAAATTAATGCTAGTACGTTATTGTTTTAATTGAGATATCAGCTGAATAACAGAGATGTAAAACAGATGAAATATTTATTTATCACAATATTTTCTTATTAGTTTATCAAGATATAATCCACTATGTAGCATTATTATTGACACTAATGAAACAACGTTTAATTAAAAATTGCTTCGTTAACATTAATTTCTAATAAATTAATGCGTTTCTTTAATAAAAATATATATAGCTATGCGGTGACAGTTACATAACGTGACTAAATTAAATGATATACTCAAAATTAAAAAAAATACTTTAAAGATTGATTTTATTGAGATAATATTTTGAGATAATATTTGTCTATACTCTATAATTTAGCTAATTAAACATTTCTAATTATTTATTTACAACATTTTGAGCTTTCCTTTCTTTTAAAAAGGTGGAATTTCGCTTTATTTTGTTCTTTTTTAATAGCCTTAAAGTTGATCTCGCGATATAAATTTATATTGAGTAGTTATAGTAAAAAATAACATTCAATTAATAAATTAAAAAGTTGATCTCGTGATATAAATTTATATTGATGCATTTTATATAGATTATTATCAATATTTTCTTTGTTTGTATCATATTCACATATGTCTAAATATGTCCAGTATTGTTGTATTTAAACATACTTATCTTTTAATTTTCAATTTCAATTTCATTTTGAGTAATTATGTTATTGAAATGGTTGTACCTAAATTATTCATTATGATAACAATGAATATATATGGAAAATAGTATATACATATACGTTTTAATCTGATTAATTTTTGGTTGTAGATATTCATGTCCTGTACTACAATCATTGCCATGGAAATCGGATGACAAAAGTCTTGACTATATTCGGGGTTCTAGAATGTTTGCATTACTAACATTTGCCCAGGTAGGCTAATGACCTATGTAATTGTATGGTATATATATATATATGAATTTAAATAATGAACCAGCGACAGTAAAATAATAAAAAGTAAAAACAGTCGATGTAAGAAAGGAATATTTATTTAATAAAAATTCAAAAACGCTTTCGGCAATAAAGCCTTTTTCAATTGATGTAACAAACAAAAAGAAATTATTCTTAAGGTATGCAATCTGTAAAATTTAAACAATGTTCAACTGTAATTTTAATTTAAACAAATATGTAAATATTTACTATATAATCAATGAAAAGTTTAACAGAATATTGATCAAATTTTGTAAAAAAAATTATTGTACAATGTGAAAATGTTATATTATATTTAAAACATGTTATACAAATATTTAGTAAAATCGCCGCCTCGTTTTGAGATATAAAATTCTTCCTTGAACTCCCATTCTTTAGTTGTCCAAGATTCATTTCTTTTAAGAATAGTTATTTTGATGTCCTCTTTGTGTGATTAGGTGTTACAAAACACTGGACGGTTTCTATGTGTTTCAAATTACTTTGTTTAACTTGATTAATAACAGATTTATGACCAGCAAATCTGTCAGAAATGCTTCTGCTTGTTTGTCCTATGTACAACAGTTCACATTTAGTGCAAGTGATATCATATATGCACTTTCCAACTTTTACATTATGAAAACGACCGATTGATTTATAAATAATAATTTGATTCGAATTTATGAAGTGAGTGCATGATTTGTATTGTGGTATAGTGTCAACTGTAATTTTGTGTATTATTCTTTGAATGTTTTGAAATGCTATCTAAGATATCTGTGTGAATAAGTGGGTCATGTAATTTATTTACTTTTCTATGTGCAACAATAGGTGGTTCAGGAAATGTTTTTTTAAGATGTTTGTTGTCACTATTTTAAATTATTTTAAAGTCATTATTTAAAATGTTTGTGAACTGTTTTATATGAGTGTTGTATGTTATAACACATGGTACTCTTGACTGGACAGTAATTGGTTTATTGAAACAAAGTAGATCTGATCTTACTTTTTGAAAACTGTAATTAATATTTACTTCAATAAGAGTATTTGGATAAACACGATTTAAAAAAATGTTGAGCTCTTTTGAGAAATTTTAAAATACCACTGCATATTTTCAAAGTCTTTAAAATAGATTTTTAAGAATACCGTTTTTACTATGTTTTGGATGATAACTATTTCAATTTAAGTAAAAGTGGGTATCTGTGATTTTTTAATAAAGATCTGTTTTTAAGTTTCCACTATTAATTGAAATTATAAGATCAAGAAAGTAGACTTCTTCCGAGCTGCAATTGATATCATACGAAATTTCGAATTTATGTTTTTTTTTTAAAAATAGTTTTGAATAAAATAAATTAAGTCTTATTAATCATTTTCAGTGTGAGACCACATAAAAAACGTACCCAAATAATAGGCTTTTTACCTGTTTTGTTATAGTAGTTTTTAAGCATATTTTGTTCAATTGTTAACATTAAAATATTGGCATAATTTGGAGATACGAGTGTACATTTTTTCTGAAGATAGAAAGTATCTATAAAAGGAAAAAATGTTTAATAATAAAACCAAGCAATTTACAAATATAATTAATCAGATCGTGTAATCAGATCGTGTAATAATTCAGCCAGTTTAGTATTCAACGCCCGAGATACTATTGTTACACTATTTAATGAATTAACGCACGATAAATATAGTTATTATTACCTGATAAATTCCAAATAAGCGTTGGATACCAAATTATGTGTTCTAGTATTACTAAATGTTGGTAAGTATTTCTATGTTCTTTTTCCGTATTTAATATATGTAAAGTAATTGAGACACATAATCTATATATATACCGTATTGAATGGCGCTTACTTTCATCTACATAGGTTTCCCTGATCGCCTCTTATAGGATAAAAATATATATATATGTATTAAACGAATAATTTTGTTTGTAATCGTTGTTTCGATTCAAATGTATATTAGACATTTTTGAGTGTTTATTTTGTAATCATAACAATATCATTTTTCATTAAATTATCTCCCACATCACGAAATTCGATATCTAAATTAATTATACTTAGCACTAATTTAAAATAATGAAGTTTTGAGAGAGTCGTATTTAAGGGTTTTCCTATTTACATATTGTTTGGATGGTATATTGATTTTTACCCAAAGCTGTTCAATATCAGTTAACATTTTAAATTTATTATTATAACTACATTATATGTTTTATCATGTATAATTTATATATTTTTCAACTAGCTATTTCAATATTTTATAATTTTGATCGGCAATATTTTATAAAGTTTGTATCTCATTAAATAATTACTTTAATTAATTTAAACATGAACAATATACGAATAAATGAATAAATGAGCAAATGCACACGAACATTTGTACATGAATATTAACTAATCAAGGAAACGTGTGATTGAAAAATATACAAATAAATAAATGAACTAGTTAAAGGAATAATACATTAACACTCTTTTTCAAAATAAAATAAAAATAAAATAAAAAGTCAAAATAGATCCATTTTTTCAAACTATAAAAACTGTATCAATTGATTTAATTAAAATACAATTATTTCATTGTAAACTAAGCCAAATAGATTTCATTGAAGCTGAAAAATATGAAATCAGTATTAAAGCTGCTATTGAATAAACAGTTTTTTTTACTGAAATTATTAAGCAAATAAAATAAATGGATTTATATCGGAGTCAACAGTAAAAAAAACAACCGATTGAATGTAAACGCGAGCTATTTCAATTTTCCAGTCATGCCATCAATACAATCCACGGTTAACCCAGAAATTGTTATACTATAAAATACATGAATGTGAGACAGTAGCGATTTTCGTATTACTAAATTATTAAGTACTATTTCTGGCGAGAAAGAGGAACGTCTATAGTTAATCGACATCTTGCTTAAATTGCTATTGTCATGTTATAACTCGACACACGTTATAAAATATCAGTAGTATATGAGTTGCCCCTCTAACCCCCCAACAAAAATAAAATGGTTTTGAATTTTCGCGCCAAAAATATTTATTTTTACGATCCAGATCAATATGGATCATCAATACACCAAAATCTTTCATTGTGTATATATTTTTAGGGTGGTAACCTATGACAACTAAGGTTGGTTTGATGACTTACAAATATACGAGAAATATTTTTATACTACTTATACATATTTGTAAGGAGTTGGAACGGGTGGCCGAGTGGTTAAGACGCTGGTTTGCGGATGCCGAGGGTGTTGTCTCGGAACAGGTTCGAACCCACTCTCGGACTCTCCCGTTCCTG
>JAUZND010005318.1:0-11256 GCA_034780555.1 Coelogynopora nodosa
CCCCCCACCGCCACCGCCTCATCCTCCACCGCTCGTCACTCGCATTCGAGCAGCACCGGGACCGACTCCTCCAGTGCCTCTGTGGTGCTCCTCCACGAGCCGGCGGCTGCGCCACTCGTCATCACGCCCAAGCCCGGCGGCCTCAAGACCCGAGAACGCGAGTTGATCCGTCAAACACGCCCCATTGGCTGCGGCGGCGGTTGGGGGGTGGTGGAGCTTGTGCCGATGGTGGCGCCCTCGTCCCCCGCGCTCTCCACCAGTTCCTCTCTGTCCAACGATCGGCCCCAGTCGATGCTGCTCCACCAGCACCACCAGCATCACCACCATCAACACTCGGGTAGCGAGGATCTTAGCACGGCTGCACAGCACCAGCACAGTCACTCCAGCAGCACGAGCTCGGCGCACAACCTCCCCTCCGCCGCCCCCGCTCGTTCCCTCTCCACTGGGTTCGGTAGCGGTGGATCGTCGTCCTCTTCGTTGGCGATGGCGGCGAGGGTGGCCGCCGGTGGGGGGGATCAGAACCATCCTGCGGCCTTCCCGGGCTGGTCGAGGACTCTGTTCCGGAAGGATGTTCCGCTCAGCAAGCTGCTCGTCTGGTCCAAGGTGCGTGCTGTCTTTAATGGTGCTTGTTTACTGTAGCGAATATTGTGTGCTCAATTGTTCTATCAGCTACGGTGTATGTGGGTACTGTATCTTGAATCTGTTGTTTTATTCGAAATCAGAACAGTAATTATATTTAGTTGAATTAATATATCAGATCCTACTTGCTTTCATCATTATATAGGTACTTATTAACATACATGATTATAAATATAGGCCGGTTTTTTTTAAAATATTGATATTATTATTATGTTTATACAGCCTGAATAAATATTATCAAGATAGCTAAGGGTTTTGTTGTGGTGTGTTGAAGAGTGAAATATAATATAATGTCGCATTTACTGTAATATCAATCCAATTTGTTTAAAAAATATTGCTACAAACTAAAAGCAATCTATAATTGGCACTCATTACTGAACGGTAGTTTTGTCCACAGCATCCTGTTATCCATTGAAAAGATCCTCTTGTCAGTTTTAGAGAATATATTAGACACGCACTCGCCCCCTTCCTTCTAATTCTACTCTGAATAATGACTAAAATATGTGAAACAAAAAAGCATCAATCTCCGTTATCTTCCAGTCTATCCATTCATCTGCACTCATTACGTAATATCTCTCTCGCTCGCTCTCTCTCTCTCTCTCTCTCTCTCGCTAGCGCTCTCTTAGTAATATAAATTATACTAGAGAGCCACGCACAGTTCCAGAAACTCCAGCATCTGCAGCCTCGAGGCGTTATAATTCACCACCGCTGGAAGTGGTCTAATTACATCTCCGTTCACAGTGTCCAACAGTGTCCGACCATTCACACTTCCACTGTATTATTATATAATTGAATTAAGTTGAATTGTTGTTAATTGTGTCAGTTTGTCCCGTTGTATATTGACATTGTGGACTGCAGCAGTTGATGACACGTGCGAGGATGCCATTATCTCTGACCGAGAATGTGGGACATTTTAGGGTCCAATTTTCTAGCATCATTGTCTCCTGGTAACCAAGGGTTTCTTGCTTCTCTGATTATGACGTAATATTGTAAATAATATATTATAGGCTAACGTGGTGGGGAGGTTTATATGTAAGTTTTATTGAAATTACAATCTAACTATTCAGTAAAGATTTTTCAAGTGGTAAATTGATTTAGTGTTTCATGAGCAGCCAAATTATTGATCGGTATCTGATTTAAATAATTTATTATTAATTTGATATTCGCCATCAGCTTTGTAGATACTTAAAGAAATATCAATGCATAACTTTTTTCAGCTTTAATCTTCTATTTTTCCTTTAATGATTTATAATAGTTAATTGAAATAGCGAATTCAATTACAAAAATGATATACTATAATTGTCTATCAATTTAATTATATAAATATTTTGCGTTCACTTTTTCACACCCTAAATGTATTTTTTTTGACGATATTATATTCTTTTTGAGCCTAATTGTTACAGAAGTTTGTCCACTATTTGTTTAGTACAATAAAATAGCCCGTATACTCTGACATCGGGTTTTTGTAATGAATAACGCTTCTTCTATTGTTGGTAATAGAGCAACTATTTAACTTACTGACTTTATGTGCTCAACATTTCACATTTTTGTTTACTGTTTTTACATTTCATGCACCACGTTATCAAAATTAAACTATACAATTTGTATTTTCAAGTTAATTTCTATAACTTCTAATTTCTTCTATTCCTTCAAATTTCAAGTTTTTCTAAATAGGTAATTGTCATTCTTTGAAATAATCAATAAACCAATGCATTTACGTTATGTTGACGTTGTTATCATATAACATTGTCGACAATGAAAGAATAAGGTTCAGTTTAACTTTTCATATTTTTCTCAACAAATATAGATATTGATATTTTTAAAACTTTTCTAACTTATATAAATTGCAATACATTCATAACAAATATTTATTCCTGAAATGTTCTTGATTATTAGCCTATTTGTTCAATTAATAGAACGTTATTTTTAATTTATTTCAAGTTTTCATGATTGATTTTTAATTTTATATTAGCGTAGTATATCTTTTGACTTTTTAAAAAATATTTCACCATTTTTATCTATTTAGTTTGTTCACAGTATTGTCTTATAAGTTTACAAAGATAGATTTTCAAAAAAGGATCAGCAATATGCTTTGGGTAGCCTATAGGCCTAGTTTAAGAATGTACAGACATTTCATTATCTTCTTTTACGCTTAGCCATATACCCATATCTTTGAGTTAATCATTTCTTGTGTAAATATACTGTAGGTATATATATATATGTATGCCACCAAGAATACAACTTCCTTCTCTGTGAATAGTCAGGACACCGAATGAATATAGACTCAACTCAGGAAGTCAATTTGCGGTCAAGTGTACCTCCCTCCCTCGCACTCTCAACTCCATAAAATTACTTTTACTACTTTACTCACAGACAACACTTTCGCTTTAGTTGGGGGGGGGGGACCACAATTACTGCTGACAGGCGCATTATCGTGTTTCCAATCGACCTAATCTTAATGGAATTTATTGCGCAGTCAATTTATTATAGTTCATTTATTTATGTGGTATTTATGACCGGGTTGAAATTGTACCAAAAACTGACCCCGCCCCACTCGAATGCGCGCAGGCAAGGGGGACGGACTTCAGTTTTAAATTAATTGCCTATCAACAGTGGATCGATATTCAGGGAACCACTCAGTGAGGCAACTGTATTGATTGAATTTGACCTTATAAGCAGCACAAAATAAAGATTAAATATGTGTGTTCCAAGAAGTTGAGGCGTGAAAGGGGAATGAAAAAATGAAGTATATTGCGTTAACTGTAGTTTTATGTAGATGCCGTTCATTTTGTAGTTTTAATTAATAAATGATTCAGTTTTCTTTTTCTTTATCTCCATTAAGTATATACGTCATGTGATATTTCTTTCCACTTTGCTAAATTCTTGAGTTGAAATGAAACTCGCAATATCGACTATATAATATTCAAAGTTTGGAATGCAGCCAACTTTAATACTTATTTGCATCATCATTTACTCATAAAAATAGAATAGGTGTTTCCTTGCTTCCCTATCGGAAACTGGATAACTAGTTTTGCTCTTAAAAACCTCTCTTATTTCCCCCTCCTCACTTGCACATCGATTAGAGGAACTTAAAGTTATATCTAGTCAAGTTTTCCCTTCTCCAGAAGACAGGGAATATTATTTTCTCTGCGCGTGCAATAAATAAGTCATACACATCATCATTACTGACTGAAATGGATTCCTCTCTGTCTGACTCATGTTCCATGGAGTCAGACCTTCGCTACTTGGTGGGGGATCCTCTTTTCTGGTGGCTACATAACCTAGCAACTCACCCCCTCCCCTCCCCAACTCCCCCTCCCACCCCACTTCTTTGTCGTGGTTTGATTGACAGTTTTTAATTAGAATTTCAATTAATCGAATTATTCAATACTTACATCTTAAGGGAGACTCCGTCATCACCAGATCGTTCCTAGTTCCTCATTTCTTCTTAATTCTATCGGATTCTTTGATTTTTGATATCGATAAGCGCGTCTAAATTCCCATGGTAAGCCATGCCATCGCAAACGCTCTAAATTATTGTCCCTATATATTAAAGCTGTGACAATCAATGTACTTCAATCCATTCCGAATGCAACTTCCGTGGAGCGGATACGTTTCAACTGCGTCTTGTTTATTATAGTGAACTTTAGTAATCGTATTATAAAAAATTAATTTATTGAAAGAAATCGATTTGTATACGGAATATCTCTCCTGCTGTGTTCGTCGCTACTATTTACTTACCACGGTTCCTCGCAGGGACTTTCAATAATTTAGACTAACCGCAAAAATGTTAAAACCAGACCTGCCTGTCAATCAAACAGCAAATTAGGCTCTTTCATAGTTTATATGATTTATATGTGAGATTAGATTTTGGTATAAGAAGTAACTCTGAAAACATTGTCTGTAGACTCAGTATTATATAGTAACTTAGAATTACATTAACTGTAACAAAAAAAGTATATAATTAGATAAATATCGTGCACGACTAAACTGATTCAATAACAATGCTATATTGTCTGTATTGCATTGGGGATTCCTGTATATAATACTGAAGTGACGTTTGGTATTTATTATGACCCACAAATTGTAGACTCGATTGTTTGATATTTGTAAATTACAAAAATTATATTAGATACGGATAAGTGTATATTGTGTAAATTTAAATCTAATGCTAACTTTTAAAAGTAATATTTGATTAACAATATGTTTTTCAATAAGTAAGTCATTATATTTCGTTTCATTAGATTATCTTTAACAAAAGGTACATTTGAGAATGTTACCACAACCACAAATAATTTAAAAAATAATTAAATTGGAATAGTTAAAAATGTATATTGTCTATATTTATGCAATCAAATCATGAATTAAAAAATGAAGAAATATATTCAGAATTTATGCTTATTCCATGATTATAAAGCCCATGAAAAACAAATATCGCTTTTTTATTAAAAAAATTATTCAACTATTATTAAGTGATTTGAGTTCTACATTTGTTCTCTGAAAATCTTTTTTGTGAGAATATAACTGATATAAAAGACACGATTTCTTTCGTAATCAGTCATAAAGCTTGTTATCAAAACTAATATCAAAACATTATCCTGTTTTAAATTGTAATATTTCATTCGACCCTGAATGACCTTGACTCCCCATAGACAGGCCAACCATCAGTTTTCAGCACATAATAACTGGAAGAGTTGTAATTGACGTTTGCATCACACTATAGATGTCAGCTAGTCGTGAGAAAATAGTTGATTCCGGTTTGTTTTAACACCTCGTCACCATCCGCCCCTGCACAGATAAGTGACCCGAGCAGGTTGAAAGCACAGAAGTATAGAAACACAGATATTATAAACTGTATAACTCACTGGTGAGTGGTGGATAACTCATGAGTCATTCATGAATGGAATAGTGAACGAGTGTCGCTCTCCTTCATTCATTCATTGACTTGATATTAGTATAATCAACTCTACGCAGAGTTGTAGTGGAGCGAGTGTAGGCTAGGCAATGCTCACACGCGCCACTTTGTTTGGTGTGTCTGTCACATTATAGTCATGTCACTATGGTTGGACGGTTGGACAGTCTTCTCGGCTTCCCGAGTCGAGTGTTTGTCGCCTGTCAAGCGGCTGTCGTCGACTGCGGTTCTTGACTTTTTGTTTGACCTAGAGAAAACAGAAATGAATCCGGGGAGACAGCTATGATTTACTGCTAGCTGTGCATGGGATAGTGTCAATCTCATACTATTAAATTATATGCATGCAGCGGGGCTCGTTCGTCTTCACTGTAATGGAAATATTAAGTGTATCCCCTTGTTTTAATTAGATCACATCAAACGCTTTATTTGGATAATTTTGGAGCTGTTTGTGCGAATATTTTAAAGTAGGACAGGTATAGATTGATACAATTGAGAAATGTAGGGGAGCCGCTGGAGCAATTTCTGAATACTACGTATTAAATGCATGTTGAATATTATTATAGTAAATAACCCCTTTTTCTATTCAAATCCTCAAGTAATTGATCATAATTTCTATAATATGAATTTGTAAATCAAAGTAGTTTTAATCTGTAATTGTTTTTATTTCCACCACTATAGTCTACTTTATCACCACTCCTATTTATTTTGTTAAAATCTTCTTTCAAATCAATATATTTCTCTCATCACCTTTTCATATTACGATTCCGTTTATCATCTTTCTCTCTGTCCTTCAATCTCTCAATTCATTCTCTGCCCTTTACACACTTTCTCTAACTCTAATTAATTATCTCTATGACCATCTGTATGCCTCCTCTACTTTCAGGATTCTCTGCAGAAGTCTTTGCTCATATGCACCGAGAAATCTCTCAAGAAGCAAGCCTGCGACGTATTTAAACGTATCCTTTTTCATGAAATATTTCAGTCTTAGTTTTACTTCAAATGGGCCTAATGTAACATGTTATGTCACTGTATTGTTAGTAGCACTATCGGCAACATTGGGACCGCATATATTTACTATAAACGTTAAGTGTATAGCGTGTTTATGCCAAATTAAAGACAATAAAATTGATTAGAACCATCGATCAGGCAAAATCAGCTCACCAGATAGGTGAGCTCACCAACAACATATTTCATTATTGAGCAATAAATATATGCATCACTCAAATTGAGTTATTTTGCATTATTTATTCATTATTTAAATTATGAGAATGTCAATACAGATTGATTCTATATTAATATTATTTAAATAATTATGTCTTTTAAATGATATACAACATTATTTTAACGTTGTCAATGAGCCAGGACTCTTATCCATGGATCATCAAGCTTTGAAAAAGCGTTTTTTCCTATTTGAAACACATCTATAGGTCATCTTTAATAGGTGTCAGCACGGAAAAATGGACCCTTTTGAAAAACATATTCTATCTGTATAATAAAAATCGATGATTATACATCGTTTGACTCCAAATGGCTTTTGAGTAAAACCTCATTTATCTTTAATAATGTATACTGTTTGCATTGAGTTGACCTTCAATGACCTCACGAATAATTCTGTCCCACTTTAATTAGTTATAATATGTTTTCTAATGCATCTTTATGGCCAAGGAAGCTTATTGTTTGGAGAATTATATTGTAATTTTAATATATAGAATTCTATACTATAGTAAACACAATCGTTTGACGATGTAGTCTCAATCTTAGAATTTATCATAATTTAAGGCTAATTGAAGTGTCTTTTATTTTATCTTGCTGTGCTTTTATTGTACAAATCTCTAGTAGATATCAACTTTTCATTTTTACATTTTTATTACCTTTCTCTTCTGAATTGTATCTTTTAATTTGCTACATGTGCAACTATAAACGACTAATAATATATACTGTGATTTGTGAAGTTCTAAACCTAAGAATGCATGGCGAGTGACGACCAAACCTGCCCCCCATAAAATGTTGAAAATAGGGGAGGGGGGTCAAATGGATTTTCTTTACCTTGAAAAAAACATGCTAGGCAAGTTTGGTGACAACTTTTATTGGGTTTTAAAATGTTTCTTAAAATCAGTAACGCACAGTTCCTAATGGATTCTAATAAGTAGAATCTAAATTAACAGAAATCTGTCCCGGATAGCCTTCTGTCATGACTGAGCTTTTATGGTTTCAATCGTTTAGCTGAATATTAGAGCATATATATATATATTAATTAAACGAGTCAACAGGCCAACGAATTAATGAAGATATTATATTAAAAGTTAACTTTCATGCGTGTTCTGTGTTTACACCAGCGGCAGATGTTTTTGAGGTCATATTGTAATAGCAAATTGCTTCCAGAACAACAATAACACTTATTTCAGTTTATTTGTCGATGTTTGCAGCGCCACCCACGATGTTGTCACTGAGTAAATTCATGTAAATAAAGTTGTCTTCTTACTTCTTAGATAGTGATTATGTAGCTACTACCTATACTATTGTATTATCCTTTCTAACAATACGCCATAATATTATGTCGAATTCTGAACTTTAAGCGGTGATTCACATCACATAACAGCTTACTCTATTGCTTGGTATGTTATAGAGATACCATAATTATTATAGAAATAAAAAGCCGCTATTGCAATAAAAATAGGCTTAGAATGCCGTACAACCCTCAACATCTCGAACACACAAAAGTAATGAAATGGATACAGATATATTAAGCAGATGAAAATAATCAATAAAAATAAACTAGACGGTTAGTTGGGGGAAATGCATATCTAAATATTATAGAAGAGATTATGTCTGGCAAAAAAGATTAATAATTACTGACCAACTTTTCTGAGCAACCCAACCTTATTATTATCATTAATTAAACGTTATTGGTCATCTATTAAGTCAAATATAATATATATATCAAACCTATTGGTCATGTTCTTCTCGTTTTTTTATTTGTGGGAAACTATATTTTAAATCTTAACAACAAATGTAATATAGTGTTTGAACCTAAAGCGCAAACTTGATCCTTAAAACGTTCAAGTCGAAACCTTTTTCGGGCCCCCTTTTCACATCTTTACTGCCTGGTGTCCTGCACGTATTGCTGCACACAGTTCCCATCTCCCCTCCAAGTTCTCCTTAACTGAATGTGTCCCCCACCACCTGAACCAACCAACCAACCAACCAACCAACCAACAGACATTCAGATGTACATGGGCGACCGCAAGGCCAAGCTCAGTCTTCCGGACTTGGCCCTGTCAGTGGCACAGCGGGGCTGGGCGATGAGTAACCTGCGTGACGAGGTCTATATGCAGCTGTGCAAACAGACGACCAACAATCCCGATGTGTAGGTTGTTGGGGCCGGCCAGTGTTGCCGCATAAATATATACCAGTAGTAGGAGATATGTCGATTCTGGATCAAGCCCCTCCCCCCCTTTCCACATATCTCCTACTATATAATATATCATATCGACATATCTCCTACTACTTATACCTATTGCCCGAATAAATAATTATTGATTATGTATAATATTACGTGAGTTAAATTATGTAATATATTCCACTAACCCACAAAATATTGATTCCAGCATGTACATTATAGAGTAGGCCCTATATAGTGATAAACCCATCAAGACAAGTCATTCAAGGTCACTAATTACGTGTTTGTTTCATCTTCATGGTTACCGTCGACTTCAATCAATTTTCCTGCATAATTACTGACTCTCCTTCCAGTCAACGTCCACCAGTCAACATCCAATTAATAACACTGTCTCATTGTTCTTTCCTTTCAGAATATATAGTTTATTATATGTAATATGATTTTAAAGCAGGGGTTCTGTCCTCTCCATTTTCCCTGGAAATGAGGAGCAAATGTTCCCTCGAATCTTCACTAATATTTGTTCAGTGAACTGAAGGATGGGTGATAATTAATAGCAAATCTAATTATCATGAATTCATGAGAAACATGACCAATACAGTATCAGGATGTATCGTAATGAATTAAAAAGATGTGAATCACGTACAGCTGTTTGTTCTTCGATATTAGAAACTATTGATGTATCATCGTCCGCTCGAGGGAAGAACATGAGAAAACAGTAAATTGGAGTAAAGTGATAAATTCCAGTAAATAACCGAGAATTTAGAAATTTACATAAAAAACGGGAATATAATTGTAATATTTGTTGTAGTCTATTTAAAAAATTATACCGCATCGTAATATGGACTGCTTTTTTTAATATATTGTTAAGAAAATATTTTGTAAATATTTTCTAAAGAAAATATATCTAAACATGTAATTTTTAATTTCTTGACTGCATTTTAATTTGCATTATATTTTCAATTATAATTTATAACAAATAATAAACAAAACAAAGAAAACTTCAAATATCAATTTTTCTTATTACACAAAAGCTGTTGCAATAAGCCTGGAAAATGACTTTTTTTTACCCTGACAAACCGAGAAAATGACTGTTTTGACCTTAAAATCGATAAAATGACTCTTTTGACCTTGAAAAATCGATTAAATGACTGGCTCTCTATGTAGGGTATGTTGTACATACGAGAGTATAGGGAGAGAATTTGAAAATAGTTGCAAACATTTAAAAAGCTGTGTAAAAGTAAAACTATTGATATGCTCAATGTAATTAATGAAAATAGTATAAATAACGTATTTACATTATTGATTTTTATTATAGTTGGTACCGTTGTAGGCTGAAAAAAATATCATAAATGATCATTACATCTTGCAGTGATAACAGATGATACCGACTTGAGCGCATTGTGTTGATTGGGGAATGTTTTGAATAAAATGCAACCTTCCATTCATTCGGTCGTTTATTTTTGACCATTTTATTTAATCGCTAAATTAATTCTTCTTCATTTAATGGTTCAAATTTTCTCATTCTTTTCAGGGATTATTTGTATATCGATTAGGTTTGCCAAATTTTCATTCAGTCCTGCTTCCCATACCCAGAGATTGCCCATCTTAGTTACTCTGAGACTGACAGCACAGGGACATCAATCATTGAGTCTGATTAATCGGGCCATTCGCTATATTTTGTTGTTGTGACAGAATAGGATAATTATTATTGATGGCTTGGTTGGTGGTGATACTTTTATTCATATTAAGTCATAATTTTAGGACTCTGAAAGATTATTTACTTTGAGTATGCATCGGTGGGTAATGCTGATAGATGGCTGTTGTGTTAATTGTTCTATGGAAATCTTAATAATCATTGATAACTGTTAATTGTTCTCCATGAAATGCAACACAGTGTAATGATCTATACAGGGTGTCCACGCTCCTAAAATATCCTAAAATATCCTAAAATTTTGGCAAAATCTACAAAATCATCCTAAAATATCCTAAAAATAATTTGTGGTGTAGAAGAAAAAAATGTATTCATATTTTTTCTTCAGTAGGATTTACAGTGAGTAATTAATTATTGAAAACATAAGTGCACAAATTGAAAAGTCAGTGAATGCCTTGACTTCATAGTGCCTTCCCTCCTCCATCTTGTAACTTCGGGATAGGTGACCATCGAGGACATAGACCCGACTATACCATTTCTACCATCCATAGGGTTTAGTCCCAATTTTACTAATTTTCCCTAATTCTTTGAGAATTCTAGTTGTCGTTTTCCACAACTCTACCGTGGACGGCTCTATCAATCAAATTGACTGTG
>JAUZND010005319.1:0-11254 GCA_034780555.1 Coelogynopora nodosa
TGTGTCTCTCTCTCTCTTTCACTCTCTTTCACTATCTTTCTCTCCTTCAATCTCGATCTCTATTTCTATAACTCTTCAAGGGGAGAAAACATTCGACTACTTATTGAATAAAAAAGTTGCGATTGACAAGGAATTTTCCTCCAGAAATTAAAAAATAATATTATGCGACTTCATGATTCTGATTGGCGTACATTTAATATAAACTGATCATTTAATTTTAATAGTATTTTAATTTTAAAAATGCGATGTTTACAACACAATGGCATGCATACATATCGATTATTTAGTTTTAATCAATATATTTAATTTCAATTATTTTTTATTAAATGTTTGTACTAATTACCAAAATTAGGAGGTTACATTTATTGCAATAAAATAGTAAACAAATGTGTTCACTTTCTACAAAACCAATAGTGTAATATATTTAAATTTGCAAAAAATAATATTTAAAATGTCAGTCAATATTTTATTCAATATAATCTTGCGTCGACATTTGTATTTACGGCTTTTGTATTAAAGTGTACATTATATCCATTTTCAGGTGTTGACCATTTTGTTTACTGTGTACGAGAAGCACTTTAATAATAAAATCAACAATAAAATCAATAAGAACATTATTACAGCTTACTTATTGAATCATTCTTTACTGTTAATGAAAATCAGCCAAATGTAGCACAATTATACATTTTTAAATTATCTACAAATTTGAATTGGTTTTTAATTAATTAAGAGACACCTGCAATCATTAAAAACAGGGATTTCAAGCAATAATTAAGACGTAAAGTATAGAATAAATAATATAAAATTGAGTTTAGTTAAATTTCATAAAAGAAATGTGTTAATTGTAAAGTTAAATTTAATCTGTCGAATTCCATTAAAGAAATTAGTATTTAATAATATTTGAAATAAAATATAATTATAATTATTAATATTAATATAATTGCACAACTAACATTATTAAAATCATTCATTTTACATAAAAATCTAAAATGCTGAGTTTAAATTCATGATAATTGATATACAATTAATTCATTAAAAAAAAATAATATGCCATTTCATACATATATATGACACACTCATTGTATAGGAATATTACTAACATATTAATCTTTACATTATTAATTAAATTATACAATAGCGTTCTTCATTATTTATACAGAATTAATAAATATAACTTAATATAAGGTTTTACTATAGTATCTGTTTTCAATGTCTTCTAAAATGGATGTCTTAAGAGCCTTCACTGCACCGTATAGAGCTCGGAAATGTTTTTCTAATTAAACTTGTTGTACCATATTAAGTTTTAGATTTACTTGTTGCACATCAGCTATAGTGAGTAATATCCTCAGATTATTATGAAATAATCAGCTTACCACCTCTGATCTTAAGGGTCAACAACGGGAAGTTATTTTTTCAATATTTCAATATCAACCGTAACCCTATTTATTTAAAATAACAACCCCCAATTATTGCTACTTTTAGCGAACAACACGCGATGCCTATCTATAGCAGAGTATATTTTGTTTATCTCAGGCCAGCTGTAGTGTACAGTTGGATACGTTTACGTCGTAACTTGGTATGTCATGACGATGAAATTATAATTATTTGAAATTAAGTAAATTTAATATGTTGACATAACGTTTTCTGAATTTCATTTTAAAATGTTATAAATAGTTCTACAGGACTAACAATTATTTCTGTTCAACTTATATTTTTTACAGTTTTACGGAAGGCCTAAAATTTAGGAATAACTTCTTGCAGTTTCAGTTTATTTCATAACAGGCTAAGAGTTTATTTACTCAATTACTCAAATCATCTCAAGTTCTTTTCCTACTGTTTTATTTCATTACATCATTTTCATGATTAAAAAGGGAAATATTAATCAAAAACCATTATTATTATAGAATCGTCATTTTTTTTGGTCAAATATGTCTAATGTTAAACTGTTGGAATCGTTCAATATCTTAAATTGTTCACTAATTGATGTTATTATCAATATCTAGATTAATACATTTTTCAAATATTGTAACTATAAACGTAGCTTTTGTCGTAAATTCACTTCAATTGTTTTTATAATAGTTGGTAATACTCGTTAATGTATGCTTTGTTTTATAGTAAGTAATATTTGCTTAGGATTATATGACATAATTTTTTCATATTTATAAATTATTCAAGAAATACTTTGAGACATTAACAACTTAATTTAAAATACAATAACACAATTTGTTGTGCATAAATAAGTTTATGTTTGCTTTTCGTGCAAATTTTTAGGGATTGTTTAAAAAATTGTAATAAATGCCATACTCATATAATTATTTATTTAATTTATAATGTTCTATAAACCATATTAAGTGCAATTTACACCATTTGTTTAAGGAAATACATTCGTGTGTAATACTTTATTCATTTGACAAATTAATTACCGCTCTGCCACGAATCCGCATTTGGTCAATAAATCGATATCGTTATGCAAGCGATAAAACACATTAAGTTGAACCGGCATTAAAAACCGGTATTGCACCGGATCGATAGAATTACCTGGTTTATCCACAGCAATGGCGGCTTGATGCAGTGACAGTTTCATAACTTTACCACACAATACTCATTTGTGATTTAATGGTGTGATGCCTATTTCAGTGTCTATCGAGTGAATAGGCCTTTTGTGTAAAACTTGGTATAATATTATGAGTTTCGTATAGAATTTTTAATTCTGCGCTTCGACACAATTCATCAGCATAGTAATACATCGCATAATAACAAGGCATCTAATAGACAGATACAGACTATCAAGAGCAGCACTCACATGAGACGGGCTGGCCGAATAGATGTTTCCCGAAGGAAGGGTCTTGCAGGGCAGCGGCCTGGTCAGGACCGAGTTGGGATGGATGTCCGTTGAGGTGCTTGAATAGGAGTCCACTTTGGACGCTTCGGCATCAGCAACTGTTCAGCAGTATGGGCCAATCGGGAAACATGGGACATGAGTATGGACAATAAATAACAGTAACGATTATGACATTAGAATGGCAATACTACATTTTCTATAATAATATATAATTAAATGTTTATGCCGAAACTGTTATGGCGATAATGTAAGAAAATTATGGATATTTAATGCCGTTTATTTATACCTTATTATAGGAGACATACATGTCTAAGAATTATAATAACATATATTTAATTAACTGTAATATGGATTGATAGGTCATCCGTGATTATTATGTGTATCACTGATATCATTATTGATTATTGATTAATGATTAATGATTATTACTGATATGCAGTTGCTTTGACGCTGGGAAAATGTACGTACATATTTTATAAATACTCATTTCTGTATAACTCAAGAAGTATATAAAGCACCAAAATAAAATAAGTTCTTACGACATCCTTTTTTAATAATGTATATAATTAATTTGCCTGCATAAATTTGTTATACGCATGTCCTACGACAGCTGAATAAGTGTTAAACTTTACATTCAAAACAAAATAAAGATCTATACTAAGCGGGAATAATTTTCACCGCGATTATTTCATAATTTTAAAAATATTTATGCTCATGACGATAACAATAATTTATTCTAACTAAGTGTATGTGTTATTATATAGTAACAACGTATAATATTGTGTTTTACAAATAATATTATTTAAGGAAATACATATTTTTTCGTTTACCCGTAAAAATACATCCCGTGAAATGTCAATTTTCTTTAGTTCATGTTCTAAATTTTACAAAATGTTAAGATAGTGATACGTACCTAAAACGGCAGAACACCTTTATGGATGTCTGTAAATTGACGTTTGTTGATATATTACCTTATATTACATATATAATGCCTTATTCAAATATATTACTGTTTATACAAAAAATACATGTATTACTGTTCATTTCATGATTTAACATTATATCTCATATATTTAAATAATTTTATATTATGTAGTTTGCATAATTAATACATTATATGTAAAGTCGCATAATTTATTTTTTATCATAACATTATTTATATGTGTGTTTTTAGCAGTGATGTCATAACTTGAAAATATAAAAATCTATTTATATTTTCAAATATTTTCGTGCTTTTATTTAAAATCCATTTGTATTATATCATCAACATACACTTTAATACTCATTTAGAAATATGTTTGTGTAATAATCGTTATGTCTTAGGGGGGTATATCCAGGTATTTACTAAATTACTGTTTTTAATGTTTTTTGAGGTTCAGTCTTATAGAATAGGTGTATATAATTAAGAAAACTGACAATACTAATATTTATGTGTATTTATATATATATATATATATATAAGCTATATATATATAAGCTATATATATATAAATATCGGCAATTTTACGCAAAATTATATAAAATGAAAAATGTATCAAATGTTACAACCTGGGTGAAACAATTGATTTAAATGTGTTATTGATATTAATTGCTTAAAATAACCTAAATTTAAACCAAATAGATTTGCATAAGCAAATATAATACTATTTTTTTCAACAAATTGATAAATTACCACTGGAAAATAAAGAAACACACACAAACAAATACAATTTTATCTGTTTAAATAAATTTGATATTTAAAAAAATATGATTTGAATAGCGCTGAAACATGAACTGCTTCTAAGAAAGATTAATATTAAATTAATTTATTTTTTTAAAGTTTACCTTCATTTTCTAATTTCCCAAGAGATGAAATCTCGCGTTTTCCTAAAATATAACCATCATTTATAGGCTATAATAAAGAAAACCTTCATTTAATTAGCTAAAAAACTTTTTAACGTTTTTGTGATACCAAAAGTTTCTTGTACTATCTAATAGGGAATGCAAAAAGTATGAGTAGCTCCAAAAGTATTTCACTAGTTATTATTTTTAAATTGTCACACCTTGTTCCGCATGAAAGTTTCCAAAATATGTTTATATTTGTGACATTGTTTAATTTCTTTGTCTGCTATTTTCGGAGTGACTAATTTTATTGTTTTATGATAAATAAGTTATTTTACAAATATATGATGTAAACAAATATTTCAAAAACTCTTGTTAATTAACAGAAAATAATAAAATACAGTAAATCGATTTTTACAAACAATACATTTAATAATCAATATTCGAAATATAACTGCAGCAATTATAATACTTTCAATAAAATTATTCAAATATCAATAAAGAAATATAATCAATTCTTACAGCAAACAAACAATAATTGATTAATTGAATAAAAAGGTAAAAAAATCAAACACGAAAATAAGCGACAATCAATTCACTAACCACAAAATAATTACGTTAGATATTATAAAGGTTTTAAAAAAAGCAGACGGCTAAAGCAAAGAAGCTAGAATATTGGGACCAAGGGTAAAAGATGGAAAATTAGAAATATCAAAACAGGAAGGACAAATATTTTTGAACATGTATTTTGTCATTTTAATGGGTTTTTTGTAATATGCGCTATTGTTTTTTCATAAATGCAATTAAACATTACTATGGATTGTCATAATTTCTTATGCTTTTACACTTCAATGCAATACCGATACCATGAAAAATATTAAATTATTTAAAAAATAATAACTTATGACTTGACAACATTTCAAAGGTTGTCAAACAATAATTCTGGTGAATCTCTCTCAATGTTAAGTATACTGACGATGAATTTTGTAAATGGTATAAAAATATTTCAAAACACGAAATTAAAATAAGGATTTCAGCTGAATCAAATTTAACCTTTTTTTACTACACATTGTGTAACAAAATGTGGGCATTTTTAGCGCCTGTCAGTTTAACATTGTAATTTTAAGGTGATAATTTTGCAAACAAATACTATTGGACAACAATACGTTTACCGTTAGTAATAAAGTGCTTTTCTTATTATGGTTTTTCTATTTCAACCATATATAATTCGGGTGTTATTGCGAAATTTATTAAATACAACCAATCCAAGTGTACCAGCTGCAGTATAAGTCAATACGACGTTACGTTTTAAACCGATGTGTAAGATATATATATATACTCAACAAAAGATGGCTTTGCTTAGTCAAATTCAAATCAACATCAACCTTATAGCATCAAAGATGCCGACGAATGATTTCTGCTTGAATAATTTCAAATGATTGCGTACATTCCACGCAACAAGTTGTATGGACATTTCACTATATGGCAAGATGTGCTTAACATTATATACAGTATTATAATAATACTCCAATCATTCAATAGCTTTGATAATATTTAACAACTGTTTAACGGTAGAAAAAAGATTTTATTATGTATAATTAGGATGTAATTATACCTTTTATAAGTACATTATAAATACTTTCAGTAATTTTACTTTAGTATTTTCCGTTAACTGTTTCTTTACTTTAGTTTATCTTAGATCATCTGATTTGTTTAACTTTTTCTTATATAAGTGGACTAAATGAATGACAAGATACCATACTGTAACACTTTTGTTTGTTCGTCATTTATGTAACAGGTGGTCTTATAGTTTATATTCAAGATTGTTTTATATATATATATATACATACGATTATACTTTTATACGTTTTTAGATAAAATTATGTGCATTTTCACAATTTTCACATTTCACAAAAAATTCATAACATTTAAAGAAAATTAGAGATATTTAAATTTTACTTTTGATGAAACGTAATGACATTTTAAAATGTTTCAAGTTTTCAACATAAATTTGTTAATTTGCTGCATGGTACAAATAGGTTTGGGATATATCAAATACATGCTTATAGCATTACAGATAATCAAGAAATAGATCGATTGAAATTTATTACCACATCATATATGTATCCTCTTTTTATATTTTATAAAAATGCTACAGCGGAAACTATACAATATGTTTCAACATAAAAATGTTACTAGATAAATTACTAGTTAACCTACAAAGTATGCTCTGTCAATGACTTACAAATTGGATAATACTTGATGATTATTGGGAAAAAATAATTGCATAAATGAAAGTTAGTTGAATTTAACCTATCACATTTTGCTAAATTAATGAACATTTCACTGGGTTGATATCAGTTGAGATAATTAATATGTTAGTTATACAAGAAATCATGTTCAAGCTTCGAGGCCTGAATTCAACAACGATGCGATAGTGTTAGTAAATAAATCAAGATTGATTTTGTTTGACGAGTAACTTGTCTTGTTTCCATAGATAACCTAGTGACTTCGCTGTTAGTTCAGTGTAATCATTCGAACACACACAGCCTAGCTACAGTAAGTACATAGTCAGTAGATGGAGATACCTAATATTCAACGTATCAGGATGACGTTCCTTCTGAGTAAACAGTTGTGTGATTATTTCTGACGTAATAACAGGTTCAACAGGAAACATATCGGGATTCAAGGATGAAGAGAAATTATATATTTTAAAATAAATTTATCAACAAAGTAGTAATGTTTAAAATAAGTATTAAATAAGTTATAGCCCAGTTGGTTCGGTTGAAACAAAAAAACTGCATTTATAACAAACCTGTCTAAGTTAGTGAAAAGAGTGGTGGGGGCAAGATAGGGTGAACAGTACTGAACATTTAAATAAAAGGGGTCACATTTGAATTCACCCCTTGCAAAACACTGTTGGACAGGTTTGGTATACATGAGTTATCAATTAGGTTTCCATGAGCAAAATCTACACTTAAATTATGATAAAACTAATGAGCAAGATCTACACCCAAATTATGATAAAACTAAAATAATCAATGAAATACATGCTGAGTAATATCAAAAGCTTATATCGGCAGTTATTACAGGTTGTAACCTTTCCGATATAACTGTATCTATAGATATGGCATTATTTTTATGAACACTGAAAAGAGAGCATCATTATTTTTGACATATATGGCATTACCTATTCAATTTAAAACACTTTTGTATTTTTATATTTCATCCAATTCTAAAATGTTTTCGGTCAACATAAATGCAGATAACTGAATGTAATAGGAATACTGACTTTTACATCTAAGAAAACTGCCGGACGGTTTTTAATATGTTAAATCATATTTTCCGGCATTGATGTCTTTATATTAAATATTTAGTAGAATGTGGTTATATGGTGGTTAACAAATTAACCAAGTGCACATTATTCAAATTATTGTTATTAGTCCCAAAACATGTAATTCCAAAGATATAATTTACTTGTTGCATCTTTCAATAAATTGTAAACGTCAATAGTGGTAGGTATGAGTGATTGAAACCACCCTTTTTAGGTGTCTGTATAATTGGTGTAGTGATAGAGTGCTCTCCGTCGGAGCCGTTGGTCCCCAGTTCGAATCCCATAACAGAATAAACTTTATTTTTATTTTTTTAAGATACTAGTTATATTAATTAAAATACATATTATATAGTGATACATTTAACCCAGCAAATAAAATTGTCTCAACTTTTTTAAAACACCCTTTTTACTCAACCACCCTTTTCAACCACCCTAAAAGGGTGCTTCTCAGGAACAACGTCAACCACCCTTTTTTGGCGTCTCAAACACCCTTTTTTCTAACAGAGTACATTTCCCCCATTCTTTCACATTGTGCAACAGATTAGTAATTAATATTTATATTCATTCGAGCAAAACCAAGTAAACTTAAAACACTGTGTAGGCTATCATGCTATATTTATAAACTTTAGCAACATAATATACTTGTGTTCCGTTTGTCTGAGGTATGCTAATTTTCTGAACTATTCCTATGTTGCTTTCTTTATGTATTAATTAATGTCTTTGCTCTTAATTATTGTCTTATAATTCTATAATTGTTTATCTAACACTTTGGTGAGTCGCTTGATCTTTCGTTACATTGTACGTCATGTACTACTGTAATATCTTAAATATGTTATAAATATACTCTGAATAAAACGAACAATTATAATTTAATTTAATTTAGTATTATGTATTTTAAACAATATTTTCTAATTTATATAATTTAACTTTAAGTAACACAAATGAAAAAAATCAATATTTTCAAATTCATTTTAACTCGTAATATCATATTAGGGTGTATAGAGTTTTTACATAACAATACCGTCAGCTGCAATTTAATTGTATTTAAATGAGTAAGTGTTCAGTATTCAGAGCATTATAATCACCCATCGTAGGTCCAGGGACCAAACTTGAGCTTGCAGGCCTGCTTGTCGAAGGGGAAGAATTCAATCTGGACTGGACATGTGCTCTTGTAGATGGCCATTGGGTGCCACTCAACTCGGCCATCGTGGAACACCTTCGCGTCACACTCACGTCGTTCTTCCAGTCGTTCATCCGCACTGAGGTGTTTAGATGAGTCATAGTAGTGATGAGTCATAATGGTGAGATGAGTAATAGTGTTTAGATGAGTCATAGAGGGTAGATGAGTCATATAGGGGACTTGAGTCATAGAGGGTAGATGAGTCATAGAGGGTAGATGAGTCATAGAGGGTAGATGAGTCATAGAGGATAGATGAGTCATAGAGGGTAGATGAGTCATATAGGGGACATGAGTCATAGAGGGTAGATGAGTCATAGAGGATAGATGAGTCATAGAGGGTACATCAGTCATCGAGGGACATGAGTCACCGCTGTATATCGAAGTAAACTGTTATCATGATCCTGTACTTTTAGCTCCACCTTTGTCATGCTACTAGACACATTGCCGACAAATAAAGGGTTTTTGAAAGAAAATCACGTAAATGTAATTTAAAAAAAGATTAAAAATATTCAAATGAAATAAAATCTTTTAAAGAACAAAGTGAAGTATGTTCGTCTGTTTGAAGATTTAGACAGTGCCTATTTAGTTATTTTATGATTCATAAGCAGATCACATGCTGCCCCCGAGCTTTGCAATAAAGAATGACTGAATTCGTTAGTACAGAGAGAAAGCTCTCTAGAGATGAAACAGCTGACCTCATAAATAAGGTGACGTCATCAAAGGAGTTATTTAAATAAATGAAAGACATTTGAAATAACATATTATCTGCTCATTTTTACATTAAAAATAATTAATTAATAAGGTAATTTTTAAATATTTGAAATTATTATTGCCGCATTGAAAAAAATAAAATAAAATTTTCTTAATATTTTTAAAGTTATAATTCTGTTGATTTTTTTAAATTACTTAGAATATGACATAAAATCAGAAATCTGTTTATTGAAATTCCAAAGAAATATAAATATGTTTTAAAGGCCTATCCCTGAAATTTTAAAAATATTTTTCAATAAGTCATTTTGCCTTACAATAATCTAGTAAATCGGTCAAATTAAGTATTTCAAATAAATTGATTTTATTTTGCCCATGTCACATTCCGTCAAACAAAAAGAGATTATTTTTATCCAGTATTATTAAAATTAATAGCAGTATCTCGAAGTTGTAGGGGAGAAACTGGTAACTGTTGATGATATTGAAAACAACATTACACTGCGTAACAATTAGGTTTAGTAATTTATACCATACATTTTTAAATAGAGAAAAATATTAGGGAAAAAGTCAATATAGATAGAGAAAGACTGATAGAATTTAAAAAATAATTTAGTTCATATTTATTAAATAATTTGGAAAATTAAAAATCAACTGTAACATTTAAAAGGGCAAATTTTAAAGTTAATTTTTGATGATAAAAATGACATTTCTATAAAATACTATTGTCAATTCAAGCAAAACCAAATTGAAAAAAAAACACATCAATTAACAAAATGCTCTATTTACTAAGAAGAAAGAACCATTACTCCATCTTCATGTAAACGTTTTAAACGTGTAAGAACAACAGTCTTTTACAATTTAATTGGCAAGCCTACTCAACAGGATGTGCGCATTTATCCAGTCTGCTGAACGTCAAAAGAACTCCAGCTACTCCGCTGAGCGGACATTTCCACAATCAGAAATGAGGCGGGACAACGGGAGAGGTGTTCTGTCAGTTGTACGAGCATAATCCCCAAGTTACCTTGCGCCAATGGACGCCTGTTGTCTGATGTTGATAACAAATTATAATCTACGAGATCAGTTAAACCGTATAGACATTTACGTGATTAATTGTTTCAATTTGTCAATTTGAATTTTGTTTTTGCGTACTTTTAACTATGTTAATAAATGTTTTGTGTTTTCGTAATTTAAATTCTAATGAAATAGATTGTTCTAAGAAAATACAATAAATGGTAACAGAAGATTTACCAATTGTATTTACTATCAAATCTATTTGTTCTTCCCGTTTTGATATTTCTATATTTCCTTCTTTTACCTCTGGTCCCAATCTTAAAAGCCTTCTTTGCCCCAGCAGTCTTCCTTCATTTAA
>JAUZND010005320.1:0-31873 GCA_034780555.1 Coelogynopora nodosa
CCCTAATTCAAGTCTTTTTTTTTTTTTACTCATTTCAAATCAATTATAAATTAAAATTCACTGATTGCAAAATGAGTTGTATCAAGGCTGATACTTCTATGACTCTGTTAATTATACTATGTTATTTTGAATAAAATATTCAAATTTCATGACATGTGCCCCTTATTAAAATCCTATAACCACACCTGCTTACCATTCATAATAAATTATTTTTTAATATGAAAATAGCTTTTGTAGGTATTAACTATGTCTATAAATTAATTTATGTAGCATTTATTATTAAGAAAATTCCTTTATTTTAATATATATTTATTATAGTGTATACATTACTTTTAGCATAGGAAATATATACATATTTAAATAATATATATTAATTATTTAATTAATATTTTTATATGATAGCTCATCACATGCTACTTGTCCCTTTTTGAGATAACCTCATAAATATATAATGGCATTTTTTAAAAAAGATAAAGGATAATTTAGAATAATTTTCTTGTGATATTATTAATAATATATCTTTGTAACTAAATTATATTAGTAAATAAAACATTTTATTCAAAACCTTAACACCTCCACACAAAAAAATAAAAATGTAATATTTATAAAAGAACCCGAAATTATCAAAGTGGCTGTCAAATAAGAAATAAAATTTCATAATAATATTGGTATGGTTTAAAGGAATAAAATAACATTCATGACTATACTCCATAAAGGTCAAATAATAGGAATGAGTTATCAACCAAACCACAAATAATATTTATAAAAAATGTTTATAATCCAAACATAGCTTGTACTCTATGTAAAATAGGCATGGAGTGATGACAAGTAAAAATAGTGAAAGAATAATTAGGGAAGGCCAGATCATAAAGAAAATATATGTAACTCATATTTATAATAATAAAAAAGTTTAAAAAATGTGACTTAACAATGGTGCTGGACTTTAGACACTCAGTAGCAGTTTACAAGTTTACTAATATTAATCATATTAAAATATTTTATTAATATTAGACTTAGTATAGAATATATTTGAATACACATACAGATAATTCTGCTTATATGGAATCTGGTTGTAATATAGAATTGTTGATATAGCACTTTGCCATAAGAAGACCAGGCTAAGGGTCAAAAGAAAATTTTGAGTTAGGATCAGATTAGTATGTTAGAGTATATAACCTCTCCATTGAAATAAAAATCAAGTTGATTGGACTTATATTTATGAAGTTAGAGCATTTTGAAAAACAGAAGTTGACAACATATGAAACACAGAGTTGCAATAATAGAATAAAATAGTACAAATATTGCATGTAATGGCATAATCATTTGACTAAACATTTTCCGGATAAAAATAGTCAATTTAAAATTTCATCATGACATTTTCAGAAGATGGGGAAAACATTACAAAGCAATAGATTCTGGTAAAATAAGTTTTCACAAAAAAATTGGCCTTTTGTCTATTTTAGGCTCTACTGTAAAAAGAAGAAATGACACTCAGCCTGGTCTTATTATAATGTTCCATATATGGAAGGATATTTGCTGGTCCTAGGAAAAGTAACTGGTAAAATACTGAAATTTCCAAATATATGAAATTTTACTTATATGGAAGAATTTTTTATTTTTAGTTGTTGAAATTTTTTTATTAATTCTTCCTAACAAGCATGTTTGCTTTCACTAATCACATACAAATATTTCACATTAAAATAAAAATTTGTAAGATAAAATACACCAATTGAAAGTTAATGGGATTTCATGTTTTGATTCCAGATATATGTAATTCTGCTTATATGGAATAAATTTGTGTGGTTCCCAGAAATTACATATAAGCAAAGTTGTCTCTGTGAAAGTTTACCACTTTACTAATGTGTATTAATATGTATGATTTTATTTTATTAATATTAGACGTAGTATAGAATAACATATGATTAAAATTAATTTGTCATCTAGAATTTGATAAATATATAATTTAATGTTGCCTTAGGAATGACTAAATAAACTATTTCTACAGAATGTATGGAATCTTTTAATCAATCAAGTAATAATAAGTTATAATAATACCAAATAATTGTTATTATAACTTCTGGTTTACTGTCTGTTTAACCCCCTTTTAACTAAAAAATTATCTAGTTTACTGTTTTCAATGAAAGAAACGTGGGAGGTGTATTTCCATAATAATGCCAAAATAATATAAGCTATAAAATATAAACTATACATATATAAATATATACAACATATCTTATGTAGCTAAGTAATTAATTATATAAACACATAAAATATAAGCAGTTTTTTAAAATTATTTGTGTAAATTATATTTTAACATACATCAGTCATACACTGAAAATTAAGCCGATTTTGCAGAATATATTTATTGTTTATATTTATTTAATATTATGATATAAATTTAAATAATATTCTATTATTGCTTGAATTATTCAGTAAATTTAAAAAGTAGTGAAGAAGTGGTTTAAAAAATAATTTTTCATAATAATATATTATAAGCATATGTCATGAATTAATTTTTGTGATAATATTATGGATAATTATTAATTAAAACTTTTTTTATCATATCATAAATAAATAATTTTTCAGTGGCTCCTTTAAATTAAAGTTTTACATACCTATTTATGATCTCATAAAGGGGCAGCTAGCTTATAATAATTTATCATATAAAAATATATTAAGAATTTAAATATTATTGAACTTATTTTGAAATATTAAGAATGTAAGCTATAATTTTATATAACTATAAAGCAATGATCAGGACCTTTATATATTAGATTAATCAACTTGTTTAATGATACAAAAGGTTTAATATTTTGTATCTGTCTTCCATTAATGCCATATCTAAAATCTTAAAGGAACTAGGTTTTAGGATAACTAGTTTTTATAATTTGTTTGAATAATACAGCTTTTAAGGCATCATGCTTATAAAGTATTTTAATTGATTATATAGTAGGTGCTACTTTATCCAAAGTTTATAAAACAATAATGTAGGATACACAAAATTCTTGGATAATATTATACCAAAAATCTACATTGACTATTACATATGGATATGAAACTAAAATAGAGGTATATAACTAAAAGCAGTAAAATAAATAACTGAACATTATATATCAACAGTTATATCAAAAGTAACATGAAATGTATAAAAATACATCAGCATAGCTTATACTTTAAAAAGTACAAATTGACAGTTCAAAAGATATTCAGGATTTATAATAGGAATAGAACTCGTGGAATATATATTATATAGTTGTTTCACTCATAATAAACATCTGGGTTCAATAATTTATTTAGGGAAAACATATCTACCTTTAGTCATTACCCCAAGCAGGTAACGAGGGTCATTTAAAAACTGAGCTGGTTACAGTATACGGGAAAAGCTCCAGATATAGCCAAATTATATTATCTTTTGTTAGCCATCTCAGAAAAGTCATACTGTTTTGCCTGTTCACCTGAGTGCTAATGATGGTAGACTAGATGATAAAAGCTTTACAATCAACCTGTACCAGACACACTTATAAAATTGAGATCTCAGGTATTATACATCCTGGTCCTTTATATTGACCCATCCATTAAATCAATTGTAGTTGGTTGCAATATCTGGTTCCATAAGTGTGACAGTTACACCTTTGGATAATCAATTTAGATAGGCAGTTTTGCTTTGTCATTGTTGCTAATAACAGACCTATAATAAGAATTACAAATTGATTATTTTTCAAAGTGGTCACATGATAATGTCATTAAAAACAAAATAGTTCGTGCTGCAGTGTGATTTCATCATTTTGGTTTTATGAAGAAGATTGCAACTACTGAAATTATTTGAACACAAGAGTTCCAGTGCAACAAAAATAAATATTGTACAGATGCTTCAGTATGGTATACAAAGTAAAATATTTGTCAATATAAACAGCATGTTTAGAAGGCCTATCAGGAACCTGGATTGTATTCAGCACCACATGGCCTCCAAAATCATCTACTGATGGTATTATTTTCTCCTTTTTCATAGAGGCATGAGAGGTAGCCCAGAACATTATTCTGTAGTGCTTTAATAATTTATGGTGTGGAGCATGTGTATAGAGCATGGAGTTTTAGCTGGTTCTAGAGCATGGAGTTCTAGCTGGTTCTAGAGCATGAAGTTCTAGAGCATGGAGTTCTAGCTGGTTCTAGAGCATGGAGTTCTAGCTGGTTCTAGAGCATGGAGTTCTAGCTGGTTCTAGAGCATGGAGTTCTAGATGGTTCTAGAGCATGGAGTTCTAGATGGTTCTAGAGCATGGAGTACACTAATACATTTTATTGAAGGTCTGATTGTTTATACATTTGGCTAGTCTCACAGACTCTGAAAACAATTGGACATGTTGCGTCTCTCACTCTTTGGCAACACATATTTTTTGCTCAAATCCATTAAAAGTGGACTTTTGCAATGGTCAGTATTTATAGGGATTCACTCAACTAATTACACGTCTTCACCACATGAGGTAATTATAATGTTTAGTTTTAATGGAAAAAAATGGTGGAATCCATTGTAGTCATTTTATGAACTTTTTCAGTTGCCTTAAGAAGTTAAGTGTATATAAAACTTTTATAGTTTTTGTAGTTTGATTACAGTAGATGTCATGCAAAATATGTATTTGTTTGATATATTATTTATGATATACAATACATTGTATCTGTTTTAATGATTGCTTCAATGCTGTATATTATTTGTAGTTTTGGTTCTATGAATGATAATACAATGCCAATTGTATCAGTGGCAGATCTAGAATATTGGAAAGGGGTTTATTTTTCCCTATGAGCTGAAGCTACTTAATTTGATTTCCGAAAATAAACAATAATACGTTTTTATTGTATATACAATATTTTCTTTAATTATAATTAATATTATAATCAATATTACTTACTTCCCAGTGGTAAATGTTAAGAGTCATATTTTTCATCTTTTGGCTCAACAAGCCTCAAAATTAATACAAAGGAGTGCCTATTATTATCTACTGCTAAAATTAAATATTATATTGAATGATATACATGGAGACCTGAGATCTGCTATTACCATTATTCATTATTGCTATCATATATTTTATATAACCCTGTTTCCTCGAGTCATACTTTTATTTTGAATAAGGAGTCTAAGTCCTGCTGGGGATAGGTAAAATTTACATGAACACAGTGGTCCCCTCCCCCCTTGGCTCCGCCATGTGGATTTACTCTGCTATTGCCATATATTGAAAAATGTATGAATCTTTTTGGTAAAATAAAGCGGCATAACGTTATTTAATATTTCATACTTCCTGCAAACTAACTACATTTATTAAATTTAATGTAGTATTAGTGTCAATGAATTGTTGGCACGTTTTACACAAACGTATTTTACATTTATAGTTTGATTTATATTTATGAGAGAAATTAATTTTTAGAGAAAAATATAGACATATTTTTAGAGAAATGAAAACCTTCAAACTTAAATCCGTAGCTTTCTCAGTTATTTTTATTTAATATTTGTGTTTTTTTTATTTGTGTCTAAATATATATAAAACAAGGAACAGAACCTCGTTGAAGTTATTCAATATTAAAATCCAATTTAGGTTTGGTTTTGTATGTTCATGAAACTATTAAATTTGTACAAAATTTAAGTATATCTTATGTTACCTCATTACCAAATGTTTTGTTATAATCTTTTAATTCTTTTATTTATTTTACATTAATACAATTTACTAATTATAAAGTGTAAATGTTGAATTGTTGTATAATGTACTTCGAAATTGTAGCAGTGATGTTCTCATCACAACAGATATGATGTCTAGCTTATTTTGATCAAACTTGAGTATCATTATTTCAACACAACTGTCGTGTATTCCAGCGGGCTAATCGGGCTAGCTGACTCGCATTCTCGAGGATGCCCAAGAAGCTCCCCTTCCGTGTGATCCACGTGTCTGGTCAGGACGAGAGCTTCAAGGCGGCCGAACTCAATCACCACCACCCCAGCAGCAAGGGTTGGCAGTCGGCCAAGTTCTGCCTCTACCCTCAGGACATTGTGCTCCATCTCGACCAGCGGGCAAGGATGCGGAAGATACAGATTCTCTCGCACCAGTTTCTTATCGGTGAGTATTATGCCTTCTTGTTAGCGCTTTGGCATGTTTGATTTCTGTATTCATCTTGGATTTATACGATACTTATTTCTATTTTACACAATTCAAATGATTTATTATTATCATTATTAATATTACCATTATTCAAATTACAAATCGAACGGTTTTATGTTATACTTTATGGGGAATAAGTTTAATATGCTGAAACTAAATTATTATTTTTAGTCATTATCAAAGCAAATCTATACAATTTAATGTCTGACTACCTTGTATTCTTCAATTTCTGATAAAACTTTCGAAACAAACAAACTAATCCACCGATTTTTAATGAAGTAGATGTTTAAAATTCGTAACATGCCGTACCACTGAGATTAAGGCCATTTATACTATGGATTCAATTCTTACAGAAGCTATATTATAATTTTCTCTGTGTAGTTTATTGTGAACAGCCCTTGTCTTTTTCCAATCACCACTTGAGATTGGAACAGATGCACTACTTTTAGGGAATTTCTGTCTTCACCACATAATATGAAAGAAGCATGATTTGAGTGTCAAAATTGTTCCTGATATAAAAGGACTTCCTGAAACCACTGTCAAGCAAGGCTCGGTGGTCTAAGGGTATGATACTCGCTTTGGGTGCGAGTGGCTCCGGGTTCGAATCCCGGCCGAGCCCCCACATTGAT
The DNA here is from genome assembly GCA_034780555.1 of Coelogynopora nodosa. NCBI lineage: Eukaryota > Metazoa > Platyhelminthes > Proseriata > Coelogynoporidae > Coelogynopora > Coelogynopora nodosa. The sequence continues at coordinate 6,770 of JAUZND010005320.1, forward strand.
TTTTTGATATATATAACTTATTGATTATATATTTTATAATGGTTTGCGTACATTGATCATTCGTTATCATGTGGTTGTACGTCTGTCTGAGTGAAAAAAAACAAATAATCGGTTTGCTATGATCATTATAAGTTTCGGGTATTGCGTACATTGCGCGCTTATGTGTCTTTCATTCGAGATGGGGACAAAACTAGTGACTGTCTTTCGTTTCAATATATTTCGAAATAAACGGAGAAACTTTTTTTTCTCCAGCCGAACACGTTTTCGAGAACTTGTTCTCTTTATCAAGGCATTAGTTAATATATCAAAATAACGTAAAACAACTACTCAATTAAAATACAATCAACAGTTTAAAATTTATATATTACAAACAAATCATTAAGCAAATGTAATTTAAAAACTAAAAACAACTATAAAAATATTTGACTAAATCTCCATGACGTCTACTGGTGCCAGTAAGACTTCGAGTCTTAAGGAAAGAAATGAAAAAATCTTCCCGTGAGAGTCGATCATCTTTAGATTAGTTTGGGTGGGTATCTATTAGTGTTACTTTCATGTCATTTTCATTATGGCTTGGTTTATTAAAATGTTCTGCGGCCTCGATGTGTTACGAGTCTTGCCGCGTTAGGTCGTACTTATGACCAGTTTCTTGGAAAATATTGCATGTTTTACATCTGGCTCTATTGCACTTATTATATATTTTATTTCATCTTGGACTGCTGTTATTACAATTCCCAATATCTGTTTTTACTAGTTTTCTTTTGAGGTTGGAGTTTTTACGGTATGCAATGACAGGAGCTTGTGGAAAAACTTTTTTTACTAGGAGTAGATGATTCTAAAATATTAAAACTTTTACAAATTATTTGAGACAATCAACGTATGAAAGGATGATAGTGAATTTTCTTCTGGTTTCGTATTATAATTTAAAAGAAAATTTCTGTTTACTTGTTGTAATTCTGTAATAATTATATCTGTATATTCTTTCTTCTAACCTCGATCAATAAATAATTGTCAATATTGAATTGTTCGAAAAATAAATTAAGATTTTTCTGAGCATATGTGTCTGCGCGTCTATTAATTTGACTTTTTACGATACCTACTAACTTTGCAGTGGGTGGGATGACAACTGTTGTATTGTAGATAACATGTGCATGTGTTGGTTTTGAAAAAACATCGGGTGTAATATTTTAATTTGGTAGATATGGTTTAATATCTAATAAAATTAACAGATCTTTTTGATAAAAGAACATCATATTGTACGTTTGTCTACATTTTATTAGATGTGCTATAATTTTGAATAAATGTTATAAAGTATCTTAATTTATCATCACCATCAGACCGAATCAAAAATATATCATCTATATATCTGTACCAACATAACAGTTTAGAATTATAAACATTACTGTATTCTTCAAGTATTTTAGTTTCAATTTGTGATAAGAATAGATTCGTGTGATTTAGAGCAGTTAGAGTTCCCATTGCAGTACCATTTATTTGTAAATATAGTTGATCTAAAAATCAGAAATAGTTTAATTCAAGAATAAATCTTAGAAGTTTACAAATAATCAAAGAAGGAATAGATTTATTTATTAGTTTTTCACAAGCTTGGAAGGCGGCTAATATTCCTTCTTGATGGTGTATAACGGTATGTGGAGATGCTACATCTATAGTAACCAAAATACTATTTTTGAGTAATTTACTGAGTCTATTAATGTTGTTGAGGAAATCAGTAGAGTCTTTAACATATGATTTGGTTGATTTAACTAGAGGTAAAAGTTGTCGTCCAACAAAGTGTTAAATCAATTCAGTTACACTACTGTTTCCCGATACTATAGGTCTTCCAGGAGGCGATTCTAAAGTTTTGTGTACTTTTGGTAAAGTATAACATACAGCCGTACAACTTTCTTTAGGTACAAGTAAATTATGTTCTTCATGTGTAATATACAGCAATTGTCATTGAGCATTTGTTTTAAAAATAACTATATTTTTGTTTCATATTGTTGAGTTGGATCTTGGTCAAATTCTTTATAAAATTCACAATTTTTTAATTGTCTTTCTGCTTCTTTTATGTAATCACTGCGATTTTGAAGGACTACAGCACCTCCCTTATCTACGGGCTTAATTATAATTTTTTTATAAGAAGCAATGTTCTCTAATGCTTTCTTTTCAGACTCTGACAGATTGTTATGTGTATTAGTTAGAGATTGTAAAAGTTTTTATGGTATGAGTTTACTATTTTAGAGCTAATATATTTAACAAAATCTGTCCTTTGATCAATAGATGGAAAATTACTAAAAAATCTTTCTAATGATGTCTACGATAGAATGAAATATAATTTTTCTACATTTAGAATATTTTTTATTTCTCCAAGATTCAGTAAATTCATTGTTTTAAAATATTTCACCATTTTTAAATAATGCTTTTGTTATTTGTTTCCTTCTTCAGCAACAAAAATAGAATTTTTCATCGGTGATGTTCCCGAAAGTGTCCCGCTTTCCCTACAAAACGCACGATACACAAGATTGGGGTAAATATTTTTTCAAAAACTATACCAATTTAAAAAACGTTTTTATAATATGTTCAAGATTCCTTTGCTGTTGAATTTGTCTGAATTGTATCGATGTCCATAGTTAGTTAAAAACATGAGTCGCATCACGACTATATTAATAGTATATCAACATTTTTTAATAGAGAGGTAGCCAGGAGTTGGTTATTAAACGTGAGTGTAGCAAGTTCGAATCCCATCAGTATTTCATGATACTTTTTGGTAGATAGCTGTTTCTTTTGAGTGGTTAGCGCTTCCTGGGAATTTTTTCAGTTTGTTTAAGGCCAAAACAAAATGAAACAGAACAATTTTACTCTGAAAGCATCTTGCCTTATTCTCTGATAAAAATGAGTATATTTCGAATCAATTGAAATTGTCGCATGCGTAAACTAGTTAAAAAACAACCGAGTCACATGCTTCTTTACAACAACCCTGCTGTTGATGGCTGAGCCCCCAAATATCAGTGTGTCGATGTAAATAGTATTTGAACTTAATACGCCTGAATTAGGCTATTTAAATACTGATTATATTTAATTAGATAAATTAGATTTAATATTTAAATTATATTTGTGAAACTATAATTTTACTTATTAACTTTCATCCATTTACTTTTTTTAAATTGGTTACTCCGACGAAGAGTAGCTTTCTACTTCAGTTTCACCTGTGCTGTTGAACAAAACTTATTATTTATTTCCTATTGGTACATTTTCCAAGGTATACTATATGAACACCCGTAATAATAATATTCAGATTCGTTTAGTAAACTCTCTAGTTTGTGTGTTAACCTCCACAGATACGTTGCCCTCTCCGACAACGAGAAGACGCATTTTCGTGCACGTGAGCTGAAATCGGTTCACGTTGACGCTATCGGCATGTTCCTCAAACTTGTCGTTCACAAGAACTACATCAACAAGCATAATCTTTATAATCAGGTACGGCTGGATGGTAGAGTGCTCAATGACTGGCCTGTTCTGGCCTGGACTGGCTTGTCGGCTTGTAAAGTATTTATTATTTTTTTAATATTTGCATTTTGTTGTTGAATAGGTCGGACTAATCGCCATCAACGTAATCGGGGATGATCTGAAGAATGCCTACGAAATTGTAAGAGTTGATTTTAATTGATGACATTCTGTATGTACTCTATGTCCTAATCTTTCTTGTGGTTTGTTTCAGACGGATGATCTAAACGAAATAGAAAGGTTTGTATTGTTGTTCGATTATTATTTGTACTATACAATTTGAAAGACACTTAAATATCTGTACACACCTCACTATTTTTAAGACATCGAATCCAACTAGATAAAGGAAATGATGAAATATCATCTATTATAATCTTTTTCTGGGGCATGTGTAAGTGGTTTTTGAGTTAATAATTAAAAATATAAATACTTCTGTATAGCGGATAGAATACAATATAATAAATTGTTGTAAAAAATAACACGATGTTAATATTTTTATATTCACCTAATTAATTCAAAATCAAAATTTAAATATTTAATTAACTACATTTTAAGATTTTAATCAACTATAAATATTGTAATTTCGCTTGAAAACGATTTTATATTATTAATAAAACCGAAACCATGAATGTTGCATAATTTTGTTTTGATTACATTTTTACAACTGGCAAGTATAAGTGGTCTGTTGCTTACATAAAAAATGTCTGAGCATGCTGCTACGTTTACACCGAAACACAATAATTGTTATTTGTTTGACAATTTATAAATAGTCTAATGGAAAAACGCGACCGTAGTCGTATTGTAATTAATTAAACATATTTGTAACATCCTATTTACTATATAATCCTATAATACATCCGACGATATGGTTGAGTATGATGTGTGTGTGTACCTAACTATTCCAGGTCCGACTACATCTCCCCTCTGGAAGACCTCGCATTTGACATGTATCAAGATCCGGAAGTGGCAGAAGTGATTCGTCGACTTGAGACAAAGAAACATTCCGCTGTTCTGGGTGAGTTTAATGTATAATGCTCAATTTTATCCATCTTTATGAGATGATTGGTTCAAGTTAGTTAATTTTAGTGTTAGTTAACATTTCTGACTACATATTATGCATTTATATTTTGTTTTTAGTCAATTGTGTTTTTTTTAATTCCAGAGGAAAGATACGATTACGCGAAACGGTTGAGAGATGCAATCACATATCTGCAACAGGTATGGACAACATTGCTATCAGTGGATAAGTAAATTATGAATAGCTTTATGTGTGGCTCAATTACCAGTCAGATTGGGTATGATTTATCTGTTTGTATTCTATTGTTTAAATATTTAGATATAAATAAAATAATAATAATAAAATTTAATTATTTAAATAATCCTATAACATTAATCATGACAGAATGGATCATAATTGTAGAATTGATTGGAACCATCAGGCACAATCAGCTCACCAAGTAGAAAGAAAATTGATACATCAGAAATAATAAAATATAAATCAAAAGAAAGGGTCACTATATAATAAAGAAAACTGACAAAAAATACAGAAAAGGCAAAGGAGAGAAAATTCTATAAATGGAAAAAACAAGGGCACAACATCCTAAAAATAACTCAATAAAACAAGCCAAAAAGTAGACCAATACCAAAAGTGAAAGTGTAATGAAGGAATCCCACCAAGTTATACTTGTACTTATAACACAGGCCTAGGAAATGAGAGGATGTTAAGTTATGGCTGTAGTGGTTATATATCAACTAAAGCCATCATCCAGGACACAAAACCAAAACGGACCAAAAGTGGAAGCAGACTTTAGAGAAATATGGTAGAAAATTAATAAGGTGCGGGACTTAGGACCCTCAGCATAATATATACGTATTTCGGAATATTCTGTTTTATTATAACTCCCCCCTTCAACTATGTTCGTTGTCTGTCCACCGCTCACACAGGTGGGCGAGAAGTTGGGCAAACTTGACGTGGAGAAGCGGCAGGCGATCGAGAACGAGGACTACGAGCGGGCCAAGTTGAAGAAGATCCAGATCGATGAGCACCGACTGAGGGTGTTCCGCGAGTTGAACGTGTCCTCCCTGCTGGGCGATGTCCAGGTGAGCGACTGCCAGGCAGACCCAGTTCAGTTCTGTGTTAAAATGTCATGGGTGTAGCGCATGGTCTGAGTTCATGGTTCCTGTCAGCCTGCTGCTGTTGTCTTAGAAAGTGTTGTGCAGGAATTTCATTTTGGTTCGTGATTTTTGTCGAATCTTGGAAATTTTTGGAATAATTTTTGGATTTATTTATATTTTTATGATACATTTTCAACATTTTTTCGATGAATAAGTTAAATTTTTCTTTTTTTGTTGCTTGTAATATTATAATAAGATATTATTATAGTTTAGCATGAGGGCTTAAATTGTGATTTCAATTAAATGTCTGTAGTAAGATAATGTATTAAAAATTTCAGTTATGGTCGTGTTACTTTTTGGTTATTACCTTTGACTTCTCTTTCAGGAACGTTCTGCTCCAGAGCCCGCTCCAACCCGTGGTAAGTAAATTCTATGTTAATTGCAAATCCCTGTATTGTAACCATTAGTAACATCCGCCCATCATGGGTTAATGCTGAATAATTACTGAAGAAATAATAAGTTAAACTTATATTGATAGCAACACATCATTTCCTTCTTTAAATACTGTTGTCATGAAATAGTTTTGCACACAATACCTCTCGACCAATCATCGTACACTTCTCCTGTCACGTGACTGTCTCCAGAGATGCACAAATCATTACTACTATAAAATACGTAACGGCTATTTTTCATTCGATTTTTATTGTGGGACCATGTTTACTGTAATATCCTAACGGATCTAATATTTTGGTATTATATTGATCAACTTCCAGGTACACCTAGATATAACCGGAATAAATTGGAACCTCTGGACCGAAAACCAGGTTAATTACAGCCCTCATTGTCTCTCTCCATCCTTTATCACGCTGTGCATTTATTTATTTATTTTTCACTTATCGGACTGCTTTTGCTGACTAAAGTTATATTTTAACACATTATTTTTATGTTTTTTCACTCTGTTTTATGCCATTTGTGTCATGCATACTTATCTATATATTTGAAATTTGAAACATAATTCAAACTCTGATCTAATTTCTAATTATGCATTGGCAACAACCAGTAACCGTTTCAAACAATGTCAATATGTCATGGTATCGTTTTTGCGACGTTCGAATACATTAATTGAATTCAGGATAAGTTCAAGTAAAATAGAATACTAATCTTTTAGGTGAATTTACGAGGTTTACGGTACACATCTGCTGCGATAAGGTAAAACGCCGTATCCGCATCTTTCACAATTTTGAGACAGCGGATGTTTGTGTTTTATTGTCTGCTAGTCAATAGGCACACACGGCGAAATAAAAATGCTTGTAAGTAACCAATTATGTGGCCGAAATTTATTTTATACATTTAAACGTATATATATTACAATACAAAGATCTATAGAATTTGCACCTAAACTCAATTTTAAAACAGCAAAAGAGCATTTTAAAACTGTATTTTCACTTAAAATGACGAAATGCGATGTGCAATAGTTATGTTTATCCTGTATATTAAGCGTGTCTCCATCCAGTCGGTCTCCTTCGCGTCCTTAATTGTGTAATCTATCTGCATGCGCGCCGTGATATTTTGATAATGCCACTTATTTTTCACTTTTATTTCTCGACTCATTTTCTTGAAATTCGGTTTAATAACAACCGGTTGTGATGATTACGAGTAAAAGACATTGGAAGGTTGCATACATTTTTTTATTCGGTTATTATTTTTATCGAATTGATTGTATATAACATTGTTAATTAACAGGACTGGACTGGCAACTAGCCCGTTACTTCGTGACCTCGCCAGAAGAGTTAAATTTTTTTGTCAGTTGGACAATGTCTCCCTTTCTGTTGTTCACTCACGAAATAATGGGCTGTTTTGCTAGAAATTGCTTTGGAACTCACATTTTTCTTAGATGTATGTGTTTCATACGTTTTATGAGTTTCGTGATTTATAGAGACGTTTGTGTGGTCGTGGTTTTAAATTATTATTTTTTCTCTGGAAACAGGTCATTCCTATTTAAATAATTGCGTAGAAAATTATTGTCAAATTTCGTGACCATATATGAGCAACTGCAGCCGAAGGTATGAATAATTTTGTCAACAATATAATTATTTCATCAATGCATTACTAATCATCAAAATGAATAAAGCATCATGTTGATGTTAACCGGCGTAACAGTGAATATTATTCACTTTTTAAAAACACAATGAAGTTAAATATAAAGAAGATACGATATTCGGTTGGGAGTGTAAAATACGTTTCTGGCCAATCAATCGCAGTAGGCCCGTCAGAAATGTCCTCATGTCCATCTGGTTTTAGATTTGAATTAGTGAGAGTATCCCACGACTGCTGAAGTGATCAACAACAACAATTGTTATGTAATGAATACCGAATTGTTGTGTTGACAAGATCTTCGTTGATTGAACTGTAATTGAAATATACTATAGTATAGGTATCTTTTGGTACAATCAAAACATTTATTTTTGTCAAGTTGAAATATGTTGCGCTTTGTGACTAATGTCAACAATCTTATTATTTATTGAATAAAAATGAGAAGTTAGTCTTGTTCTAAATTAAATAAACAATTTGTTGTCGTCTAGGATAAATACTGACAATAGCGTCCATTTTTCTAGTATCCTCCTCGAAAGAGGCGTTATTGATTTTTACTATACATCCATTTAAATATTTTTTATAAAGACTAATAGCTACATATTGGAATGCCTCATGTTCCTACACCCACTCTAGAACCAGAATTAGTGTCTCCATCCCCACCAAAAAAGGGTAAGTATTTTTCTTGACATGAGGAGCAGGTCATTGTAAGATCAAATTACAATACGTCACCTCGCCTTTGCATGATGGTTTGTCTTTGAAGTTTTGATTTTTATGTGCGTGCGTTTCGGTGTCTCTGACTCTCTGATAATCAATGGATATTTCTTATTCTTATAGTTAAGATGTTAACCTTTGTTTTAATGTCTAATTAATTATATCTAGTGCATGACTTTTATCAGCATTTGCGGCCGCTGACTTTGTGATGTTGCTTTGATTGTTTGCTCTGTTGACAAATGTATGTACATATGTTTCGTATGACATATTGCATCCTTATTATGTATTACGCAAAATTATCCTTTTGATTGATTTTTTGTTAATTTTTTTAATTGATCATTAAAGTGAAGAAAGTACAAGTTGGTCTTGATATTTCCGAGTTTTAGTAGCTTTTATTGAAGCAATGCTTTGATTTAGTATAAACTTATTGTTCATACAGTAGTCAATTAAATCACTATTTTTTGAAAAACTTTGTAGAATTATTTAAAATATTTTCCCTCTCTTGCGACATTACTATTATAGTGTTTGAAAATGATTATAAAACTTTGATCCACTCTGATTTCGTCGTAGGATAAAGTTCTTCTACCAGACATGCTATAAACTAGTAGCCGTATTATTATTTGAATAGATCATTGGAAAATAAATGTCCCTAATTTTTGTAAATATAGTATTTGGATGTTAAAAGTTATGCAATAACATAATTAATACATCATATATTTTGTCTTGATGTCACTTACAACTCCTCTGAGGGGCTAAAAATGTTAACATCAAAATAAAGACTACATTTTTTTTCTTAAAGTGATCCAAACACAATATGTACCTACCTTCCGTGTCTTCCACCACCTTCCATTTCTCAAGGTATTCGAACTAGACCACTGGAAACGATCTACGATAATGAAGGTTATACCTCGCTCATATAATCACTTTCTACTCTGTGCATGTTGTAGTAGACTTAGTTCCATGGATTATATCTGCCCTGTATATATATATGTATGTATACATTGATAAATATGCACCAACCACTTCCTATCTGTGGATCTGATTTGTTCTCACCTGCTGTAGACTGTGGCTTGCTATCATGACTATTTATTATAATGTAATTATGCTTTAGACTAGCCTATACTAACTGGATCTCGTATAGTTTACCAGCAATTAGTTAGTTAAACTTAGAAATTGATTATATATACTAAGTCTAATCAAACAGTTAAAAAAGTTACAACATTATTAGAACATTCGTATTTTTTTCGACTAGCTCCACTAATTGTTTTTAATCGATCCGTTAACGCAATAAATTTTGTATTCAATTATCATTCAGTTATTTTGCAACACGATGTCATTTGACAACTTTCTTGTTATACATTAGTTTTATTTATTTCTCAATAGATGTTCCGTTGTTTTGCTGAGTATATCCTGTTATCGATTAGTTGTGCACTCAAATTTATTATCTAGTTAAAGTTTTACGTTTAAATATCTCTGAATTGTATATCGTAGATAAAATCACATTTTAATTTTGTGTTCACGTTCTTCTATTCACAGTAATAGTATAACGATGTGTTAAAAGAAAGTCACTGCAGACAAATTTACAGTTTTGTTTAAATATTCACAAAATCATAATCTGTTGATACAACAAACAGTGTTGTTGATATACATGTATATACTGATATAGCCAAATTTAAAGCGCTATTTTTTAAAAAGTCCTTTTACATATTTACCATTTGTACAATGTTTTGTTTATTTTTAAATGATTAATTTTTTGTTATATTATTAAATTATTAAGTAAACTAGTTCTTTGCAGTTATTTCAGACAAATTTACAATATTTACAAGTATATAGAAATAATTTAATTACTATATTACGTTGAATAATTATATTATTCATGATTAAATAATAATGTTTATAATGATCAAATTTTAAATTGTTATCACACTTTAAATAATGAAGCTTCTTAATGCAACTGTTATTTTAACTAATATGCATTACTTTTTAAATAATAAGTCTACTTTGTGTCAGGAATGTCTACTATCGTTTGCATTCCTGTGTTTTCTGGTATTATTTATGGTTATGATTATATTTAGAGTTGTTACAAATTCACTATTAACGATAGGATCTGTCTATGGACCGCCAAGCGTAACCCCACGCAACGTTGCACAAAAACTTGAATACACATTTCAATTAATCTATTTCCACTGAGCGTACCGCGACACGACGAAACTGAAGTTGATTTTTTCTGCAGTTCCGCGCGACGAAATGCATATTTTAAATCAAATACACTATAAATAATTTTAATTTAGAAACATCAAAATATGATGCGTCACGTTCTGCTTGGAGAGAATTTAAATTAATTCTTCGTTGCAAAAAGCTCTGCCGTGTTGTGTCGCGTTTGGTGTGCACAGGCCGTGTTAAGTCTCTTTCAAAAATCAATTGGCAGTCAGTCTCGAACTTCTTTCTAGATATAGCGATAGCTTTGTTTATCAGGTTATCATTGTCCCACATATCCTTGACAGCTGTCATTTGTTCGGTTTGCTTTCAATTTCAATGATGAGAAGAGCACAAACACATCTACTCGTCAAGGTTATCTTCGGTGTAATATTCATTAATAAACGGGAAACATGTGATTGGTGTATATATTTTGAAATATAATAACTTCTGAGCAATGCAAATTGCTCTCCTGAATATTGTTCAACACAATCATAGACTCGAGAGGGGCTTCCGATCTTTAATTAAAATATACCCAACTAGAGATACTGATGTGACCATTCCATTATTTTTATTTTAGGTTTTCGTTATTGACCATTGGCTTTGTAAACGCGATTGATTAAAAGTTGATACGAAAATATATCACAATTGTTTATCTAATAATTTAAGAGAAAAAATAACATGTTTGTGAATGGTATTCAGTGAATATTGTCAAGTTATTATATTGGGATATAAATCAATACGTAGTGTCCGTCTCTTGGAACTGTGCACATGGTATAGATAACAGTTAACGTATTATTAATCATTATAATACGTTGTATAACTTTATTCCGACAGTTTAAATCGTATTGAAGATTATTTAATTTAATGTATTTTTAATCAGCACAAATTAATTTATACATTTTTGTTATTGTCCATTTTCCAATATGTATATTGTGACGGTCCACTTTTTTTAAAAATCATATTAGATAACGTCTTACCAAATACTTATACCAGCTTTATCATACCATTTAAGGTCACATTGAAATGCCTTCACTCAATGGTTAGTTTTAATTCCTCTAAAGTTGAGAGGGGGTATGGTCCAGAGTCGACATATCTCTTACTACTATTCCCCCCCAACCGCCCCACAGCCTACAGTCCGGTGCCAACCCCCCCTCTTCCCTCCACCGTGCGCCACTCCCCCCGGCCCAGGCCCCAGTACGACCCCGAGGACCGACCTCTGCCGACCTCTGACCGCCCGTCCCCCCACCGAGCTGGCTGATGGAGAGGAGGGGAACATCGGGGATCCGGAGCACATGTCTGAGCGGGACATGCGCCAGGCCGCCTCGGCTATTGAGGTCTTTGGCATGCCGCTGGTGAGTGTGGAGTGTGTGATGTGGCGTTGGGACCTAGCTGGTGTGTGCGTGCGGTTGTTGTTTTGTTGTTACAGGGGAGGAGTAAGGAAAGCTCATTAGCGGCCATTTTGGAAGCTGACTACATTTTACTGGTTTATTATTATATTATTTTTATTTTATTATATATGTTTATTACTGCGAATTATTTTATTATAATGATATATACAATACATTAGATCATTATCATGATAATTAAATAACAATGTATTTAATACATCTAATTAATAGAAAAGATAATTAATTATATTAATTTGGCGTGAATTTTCAGATTTAGGTTCACAATAAGCATACTAATTTATATATAGAAAGTTTACAGACATATAAAGAAATTATTTAAGTTCAATTTAATTTATACAGATTATTATCTAAAATATGTTGAAAAACAGTCTACCAACTGACGCCGTATACCGCTGCAGAATAGATTCTTATTGGTAGGATTTTGTCCACAACGAGGCGTATATTGCTGCGGTTACATTGTTGCCTTCACAGAGTGTGTGAGAGAGAGAGAGAGAGAGAGATGAGTCATATTAAACAGTGTGGTTACATTTCTGATTTATTTCTGATTGAGCAGCTTGAAGGTGCTAGTCTACCTTCCATCCACACTCACTCCCTCACTCTGTTATATTATATTGTGAGTAGGTGAATACCTGTGTATGTATGACGCCACAGGCTTAAATCAAATAGGGTCTTTAAAGGTGGAATTTTAAGTAAATAAATTGCCACAATAGTTGTGGTGGTGTGTTTAGTACATTTTCTCACTCATCTCAGCTCGCTCAGTCTTAAATGTCACCGTAATTCGTTGTGTATAGTGGTGTTGTGTCGCTATTTATTGCATCACGTATTTCGGAAGTCAATTTGAGACTTGTGAAGTAATTGTTATTGATTTTCTGATTAAATGTTATAACTTCGGCTGGAAGTTATCAAAAGGGGTATTAGAAAAGAAAAAGTCACAATAAATGAAAACTTTCAAATATACTGCTGAAGCATATTCATAGGAAAGTAGATCTGGAAAGCGCTGTTTCGTCCTTATTTGGACTCATCAGCAGACCATACCCCACACCAACGAAATATGCCGAGTTGCATAACACTAATAAGAATAAAAAAGTACAATTGAAGCCAGTAAAAGATATAGAACAAACATTGAAAATGTATCAATTCTCTTGAAATATATATATAGGACAGCATATAAAAACCCAATTCTATGACTGGAACTACCCTCCCCCCCTCCCCTCCCCTCCAGGTGGCAAAGGCCTACAGCAAGACCTGGTCGCACAGAGAGGACGCCCTGTTGGAGCTCTACAAACGACTCAACGATCTCCCTCCCGACACTGACAAGGACGATGTGAAGGCCATGTTCAGGGCTGCTATCTTCCTGGTTGCCAAGGGAACCAAGGACAAGGTGCGGGGTTTGTGTGGGGTGTCTTCATTTGTGAGGCGAGGCGCCAGGGGGGGTTTTTGGCAGCGGCTGGGGCGAGATTTGATTGATTTAAAGTCTTTGGCGAGATTTATTTAATAAAAAAGAGAAACTAGTACCCTAATTATATTTTGCTGTGGATATTTTCAAATAAAAAATAAACTTTACAAAGAAAGCATACCGTTACTTTCAGTTAATTAAATTATAAATAAAATATTTACATTTAAATTGAATAAAAGTGTTAAACATGTAAAATAAGATAGAACTTGAATAAGTTGAATGAATAAATAAAGTAAAGGCTTGACATGATCATTTTTCGATTTTGAATATTTATCGAGATTTAGCCTTATTTACTAAATGTAATGAGATTTGTCCACTATTAGCGGCACTAAAAAGATTTAATAACGAAATTTATTAATTTAACGTATTTGTTTCAGATTTTAAAATCCCCTCTCCACTTCCTTATTAACTCGTGTGTAACGAACTCACCCTATTAATCTATTAAATTCATAATTCATCTGCAATAACAATATCGAAATGCACTAAATCGATACGATGACTCACTCTCCACCAATCACCTTGCACCACGCCACGCCGGCTGGCTCAAGGTATTCGCCGTGTTCCGCGCGAATATAATTTATTCAAGTTTCTTTATTAACTCGTGTGTAACGAACTCACCCTATTAATCTAATTAAATTCATAATTCATCTGCAATAACAATATCGAAGTGCACTAAATCGATACGATGATTCACCCTCTCTCCACCAATCACCTTGCACCACGCCACGCCGGCTCAATCAAGGTGTTCGCCGTATTCCGCGCGAATATTATTTATTCAAGTTTCTTTATTAACTCGTGTGTAACGAACTCACCCTATTAATCTAATTAAATTCATAATTAATCTGCAATAACAATATCGAAATGCACTAAATTGATACGATGACTCACTCTCTCCACCAATCACCTTGCACCACGCCACGCCGGCTCAATCAAGGTGTTCGCCGTGTTCCGCGCGGCTCTCACCCTCAACAAGCTGGTGTTGGTGGACTTCAGTGAGCGGCATCAGGTGCCCCGGGCCGACCTGCACTTCGCGGTGGACAAGATGGTTCCCGCGCTGCTGGGGAGGACGGGGGAGACCGCTGTGAGGATCCGCGACCTGGCCAAGGAGTACACGATCGACATGAGCACGTGGCAGCAGGTCAGCCTCGGCTTCCTCCCCCCTCGAGATGGGTTATAATTATATTGCCATATTTAATACAAGTGGCGTTTTTTATATTTAAGTATATTGAATTTGGTAGATGTACTACAGCTGGCAACCACTGTTATATTAAGTTTATAAATTATGCTGAAAAAATCTATAAAGGTTACATTATAATACATTTCACCTATTAAAAATATTATAATATGAAATAAAAATAATGTTCCCTCCATTTATGAAAGTAAATTGTATGCAAATGGGAAAAAAACATATGGCCTATCTATTTTAACTTTAGTAGTTAGATATATAACAAATTGGTCCATCATAATTATATAATTCAGATTATATATTATATTTATTTTTACTGATTAGTCTAGGCTATTCTGTCAGTTCTACTGTACATACAAGTAGATTTGTGCTTAGCTATCAAATATGTGTATTATTATTACTAGATATAACATAAATACAGACACGTAATATATGTAGGCCTACAATATATCCTGCAGGAAACACAATTTCTTTACATTTTGAAAGATTCACTAAAACTGAGCTGATGCCTTTTTGTTATTTAAACTTTATATATAAGACATAATAACACGCACCAAACAAAATCAATAATTTATATGCACTGCTAGTGGGATAAAATATTTAATATTTATGATGCAGATCATATTTTCCTACCTAGATTATATCAGATTACAGTCACAGGTTAATTCAACATTTTTATTGATCCATTTCAGAAATCAGGTTTAAGATGTTATAGATTATTCTACTGTACACATTGAAACTGAAATTGTCTGTTTAATCCACAGTTTCGATTGATTACAAATTTGACAGATGTATTATATAATATCTATGCTTCACGATCACCTGATATAGAATACGAATAGGGTATACTTTTTAAATTGCAATAATAAAAAAATAGTCAGACTTAGCTTACATTTAGACAAAGGTTTGTTATACCCGCGTGTGCAGGTGTGGAACTTCCAGTCTATGTACAACGAGTGTCTGAAGCCGATGCCAGTCACGTTGATGGACCGACTGGCCCTGAGCAGGTCAGAGCTGGTCACAGCACTCTACAAGCGGCACGGTCTGGGTCATCATCATTTCAACCTGGAGTCGTTGATGCAGTTTGCATCGCAGGCCTTGAAGCATCGGTCTGGCGAGGTGAGTAGTAAAGGGATGGTTGATCCAGCACCCCAACTCTCCTCCCCCCTCCACTCTCCCCCATACAATAGCCTTGAAGCATCAGCTGATGTTTAATTATGAAGTTTTATTTGAAGATATTGAAAATGCAGTGTCAAGGGTTAAACCTGTGCATGTTCACGAAAAATATTTTTGAATTGAAATTGTGCTCTGATTGTAATATTCCGATTGCCCTTTAATAACATATATTTTGGTGAAGTTTGAAAAATTCTAAACAGTGCACTTACATTTTATAGCACTTTCTGAATAATTAGTATTCAAAAGTTTCTTCTTTAAATGTTCAACATTTTAAGAGCTCTTTAATTTTAGTTGTCTCTCATTTTAAAAACCTATTTAAAACTTGTGCGACTTCATCTATATTCGTATTGTTCTGTCGACATTTCATTGATATGGCTAGGATGCTATAATAATGTAATTAGTTGTAGCTTTTTTTACTTGAAATAAATGTGGAAAAAAGAGCAAATTATGTAACAACTTTATAGATTAAACACTCTGTACATTTGATTTAATTATATATTTATATTGTTATAGCTTCCCATGTCAAACATTTATAATAAAAAATAGTTTAAAAATGTTTAAGTGATTAAAATGTTAATTTAAGAAACCAAAGTATTAACATCAGCAGTCTCCCATGTATTTCCAATGCACTACTAACCTCATACCTATTTGAAAAGATAACTGCAAGTAGAAGACCAGTAGGATCGGATGTACAATCAAATTAACATATACATGGTTTATTTAATCTATAACGACGTGTTTAAAAATATTCTATACAGGGAACGTAAGTTGCCAAGTGGCTCCCCATTATACAAAACCATGACATAGTAGATCCTCCAATTAATGAATAATTAATTAATAGTATAGACGAGCTATCTCTAGTCCATTAGTAACGGTACCAACCCCCACCCCCCCCGCGTCTGTTGTCACACAGATCCGTGAGCAAGCCGAACTCCTCATTGTGAATCTGTACGAGGCACACGACCGGGACACAGTGCGCACATTCCTCCCACCGGACGACTTCGCCACGAGGAAGAACCCGTTGTATAAGCAGCTGTTCGATACGTTTGACCGGCTGGATGGGAAGCCGCGTGATGAGGGGGACACGCAGCGGGACAGGGACGCCAAGAAGCAGAAGGAGATTGAGAAGTTGCAGGTAATTACTGACCTGTCTACCTATTTGCTTATTAGCATTGAATGAAAGACATTTTCTTTATTCAATAGTATTAATAATTATTGTTTATATTAATTTCCATACATTCACATTATATATCTCAAACTATTTACCTCAATCAAATAGTTAGATTTGATACACATAATTATTACACTAATTTAATTTATTTGTGCAATTCTTCGTATATTTGTCTATTCTCTAATCTCAGTTGTTCAACTCATATTTGCACTTATACATCTCATATTTGCACTTATACATCTCATATTTGCACTTATACATGTCATATTTGCACTTATACATCTCATATTTGCACTTATACATCTCATATTTGCACTTATACATCTCATATATTCACTTATACATCTCATATTTGCACTTATACATATCATATTTGCATTTATACATCTCATATTTGCACTTATACATCTCATGTTTGCATTTATACATCTCATATTTGCACTTATACATATCATATTTGCATTTATATATCTCATATTTGCACTTATACATAACATATTTGCACTTATACATATCATATTTGCATTTATATATCTCATATTTGCACTTATACATCTCATATATTCACTTATACATCTCATATTTGCATTTATACATCTCATATTTGCATTTATACATGTCATAATCTTCCCCATTCACATCACAGCACGAACTTCAAGAGCTTCGCGACCTCGAGGCTGCCAAGAACCGAGGAGGAGGAGGAACCCCCCGCAGGCCACCAGTAGGAGCTCCCCCTCCCCCCGCCTCTAAGGGGGCCCAGAGCAGCAGCACGACGGGCCAGGCGAGTGTTCGCTCCAAGGCGGCGAGCAAGGCGTCGAGTGTCGTGGGTCCTGAGCCGGCCGAAGACGATCCGCTCATCAGCATGGACAACACGTGCATCTTCTGCGGCGAGAGAAATGCGAGCTTCACGGAGGAGGGGCTGGACATCCACTACTGGAAGAGTTGTCCCATGCTGCGCCGGTGTACCAACTGCAAGCAGGTGGGCGTGGGGGTGGGGGCGATGATTGGCTGCGATTATACTCTATATATTAACGCATTCACGTACACACCCTACTCGACCTGACCAATCAATATCTTTCTCCTTTCTGGCTGGTGCAGTTGGTGGAGATCGCCACCCTGATCGACCACCTGTTAGAGGAGTGTGATTCCAAGGCGGAGTTCGCCCGCTGTCCCCGCTGCTCGGAGGCGATCCCCGCGGGAGCTGAACTGGAGGAGCATCTCCGGGCAGACCAGTGTCCCCCCAGTGAGGAGGGGACCGCCCGCTGCCCCCTCTGTCACTGGAACATCCCGTTGGGGGAGGAGGCCTGGTACAAGCATCTCATGGGGGAGCAGGGCTGTCCGCAGAACCCGAGGCGACTGGCGGCGGCTGCTGGTGGCAACGGTGGCGGTGGCGGTGGGGGAGGCAAGGGAGGTTGCATCTGGTGAGTTGACGGAGAGAGACTGGGCTGGGCTGGGCTGGGCTGGGCTGTGTGGTGAGAATGTTTGGATATTGAAAGTTCTGATAAAATATTAGGCAGTGTGTGGGATATTTTGATATTGTGTTCGATATGCGTACGTACGATATGCGCATAAAGGGGTGGAGTTACGTAATTCAATTATTTAAAAATTATAAATATATTTATGTATAACATTGTTTTCTTATTTACCTTGACTGTGATTTTTCACATCTTTAAAAATATGTTCAATAATAATGGGTTTAACGGTTAAACGAATTTTTTCTAAGAAAATAATGATACTGAAATTGTCACCAGAATTTTCATTTTATTTTTGAAAGTGGTGATATTGTGCATCGGTGGTGAAAAAAATAGGTTTTTATGCGTATAACGTCATACTTGAATACGCGAGAAGTACTGCTCTAAACGTCATTTAAATGCCCGATTTATTATACTACTATTAATTGAAGTAGTACAGAAATAATAACAACACATAATAAGCTTTTAACAAATAATTCATGTGATGACCATTATGTGATTTTATCACCCTTGTGATCAGGCTTGTCTCGGATGGCTCCACGAAAAGGTAGACGACTAAAATATCGACAGTTCTGCCTTCTCTGTCTCTTGCATGTGACTAGCATACGTTTTGTAGCAATATCTATATTACTGTATGTGACTTATTTATAGTTAATTAGCACCCACTGCCTGTTAGCGTGCCTTCTCTCAAGGTATTTCTCATTGTTAGTCTTCAATGACATCAGCAGGCTTCATGTCTTCATCATCATTGAAACAGTCCCTTGAAGGAGGTTACCTATACATATTATGTCCACTACGTAGATGCCACAGTCCTTAAGTCTGCTATGGGCAACTCTACACTACTGTCAGTAGTCTGCCGCAAATGCGCTTCTGTCTAACTGATAGGCAGTTATGCATGGCACGTCTTTCATCATTGATTCATGAGCGGACTTAGTCTATACTTCACATTTGACCGTCGTACGTACGATGCATGTAAATCACACACGTTGTATTTATTTTAACCAAAATTCATTGTCGTTTTTTACTTTGGAACAGTTTAATATAGTTTTATATAAATTTTTAAAAAATTATCGAAATTGACCATAATATTAAATAATGTGAAATGTAGAACTTGGTAAATCAATCAAGTGTACCTTATGCTCATCGTCGAAATTTATAGTGGTATTCAACAAATTATATTTTTTATATACTACCATTTATTTATAGCATAGATATATTATGTAGCATATTACATTTATGTGCAGATAGATAGTCTATTTAAATGTGACGTATTCTAACTGGGTGCATTTATAATTTATATATATTTTTAGTAAATTATATTACATGACGTACACTGAATGTATGAATCAATTTAAATCGGTCTCCCTGTGATAAATAAAGACCACCTATGTTCTTTTGAGTTATCTGCAGTTGAGATGTGCAACTGACTTATAATAAGTCTCATTAGCTGGCCTTATTTCTCAAACTTTGCATGAGTTGCTATATTAAATCTCAAGTTAAAACAATTCGATTATTATGACAAAACGATATATTTATTAATCGAAGCAGAAATTAAAGATATTATATTTTAAATCTATCATATTATGAACACTGACAATTTAAATGACAACTGAACCAGCAGTGTGAAATAAATTGTTCACATTAACCAGCCTGTTTTCACGTTACATATCATAGACTATACCTCCTCCTAGAGAAGTCCTATACATAACATGATTGTGTTGAAGATTGTGTCCACTTCTCTCTGGAATATTCAACAGCAGCCGTATGATGATATAGAAGCATTTAATATAGCGTCCCTCAAGATACTTTTACCTGTCCTCAAAGGGTAACTTTATCTAGCATACATAATTAATAAAATTTCCACTATTGTAGACCTCTGCATCCCGAAAATTGAGTATACGTGACATTTAAAGCGTTGTATTCTCTATATTGATGTGCTTATGAGGTGTTCTAAAACATGGATAACTGGAGCAGCGATATATATAGTCTCTATATTTCTTGTATTTGATATTGACAGCATAACGCAGCCCCGTAGCCACCCTGTAGTTAGCTAGCAAGGAGGTAAGTCACACTCGATGTTGCACGGTTCTCTTTGGCATGTCTGAATTTGTTGCTTCATTTATTCAATCTTTTATTAATCATTTTGGTTTCCTTTCATTGGATCAAGATTTTGTCACTATTTATTATGCTTGATTCTTGGTTCATCGTTCCAGGTGTTTGTGTGTTTTTTCGTTTTATATATTGTGTTTAAGATTTGGTTATAATACCAAATGAAAGAATCCAGGGATACTTCTTGTATAAAACTAAATAAATATATCTTATGAGACACTTAGAAATGCACAAATAAATCAGTGTCTTACTCCCATTCTTGCTTTTATCATTCATTTTTAACAATAACATCGAAATAACTGTAAATTGTAGGTCATCAAATTGTTGGAATGCCGAATACAAAGATGAAATCATAAATACAACGATTAATTTAACTACAATTGTACCTCACATCCAGTAGCATTATTGAAAAGTTTTAAGTTTGATTTTACAGAAAAACTGAATGACGAAATATGATAGTTGTGTATATTTAATTATGTATTTGTGTATATGACATTAATAATGACGATAGCCTGTACTATTGTGTATTTGTGTATATGACATTAATAATGACGGTAACCTATACTATTATGTATTTGTGTATATGACATTAATAATGACGGTAGCTTATACTATTATGTATTTGTGTATATGACATTAATAATGACGGTAGCTTGTACTATTATGTATTTGTTCACTGTCCATTATAAAATGGTCGTTTTCATTTTAAAAGTATTTTTTGGATTTCTGGTAAATTCCTGTAATACGATTGATTGACTTTGTATTGTAATTCTGATTTGAGGAGTTTTATTAAATGGTTCTGGTAAATATTGGGATGTTTATTTAATTATATATTTGTAAAATATTTCATTTTTAATATTATACCTATAGTATATCATTTTAAATAAGTATGATATGTAGCATAGGAACCCTCCGTATCATTATTTTCTTGCAATGCAGAAACAAAGATTACTTGGTTGAGATGTGTTTTGTTCTGCTTCGTTTGTTACTGTTTTGTTCCACTCGCTTTTGTTGTTCGTTAGTTTCGTCTTCACGGTTGATTTCAGCAGTATCAATCACGTTATTATTATTATGGCTTTCACAACTTTGTGTCATTTTGCAATGTCGATTATTATAAGTGAACTCAATTGTAACTATTAACAGAACTTCAACTTGTTTTTTATATAACAACAGTAACCGAATTTGGTTTTCTTCCTTCATTTCCAAAGCTGGTGCAGCCGGAGGAGGTAAGACCGCCAACACAACTGCACCTCGCAAATCGCAACTTCCACAGCCCAAGGCTCGAGGTGGTACCACCAAGTGAGGGGGGCACACCTCCCCCCCGCCCCCGGCCTACCCTCCTCCGTCCATCTCCGGTCCTGTTATCATCTGTCCCATCTGCTGGCTCACACTGTTTCACTCTCCTGTAGTGGTGCGGTGCTCCTCTCTCCCTCCTTCATCCATGTCTTCGACTTCTTATCTATATCTATCTATCTCTCTCGTCACAATCTGCTTGCATGTCTCACCCTGTTATCTTACCTTGTGTAGTAGCAAGACCTGATTACGTGATATCACTATTTCCCCCAACGGCCTGGCTGCTGCCACGGACATGTCAAAACCAAATTGAGCCCTCTTGAGTTCTAAGGGACATACAATGTAAAACCTAGACTACAGCTTGGTTTTGTTTTGACATGTCTATAACGCCGTACGATCATAGATAACATGCCATTCCTGCTATTGCCTCAATCAATATAGCTGCGGGTATTATACAGGTCTAAACAGTGCGTTTTCTACTCATGAACCATCGAAAATCGTAACTGATCCAACCTTTTTTTACTATTTGCTAATTGCAGTTGGGTTATCAGTTGATTCTTCTGCATATCTACTGACCTGATATACATATCAACTATCAGCTGGGATTGTATTCTTTACAGTAATTGCTTTTCGAATAATATTATGCGTAATTATGATTTATTAATAAATAATATGTAAAGTTGCTCGATCTGTATGTGTTTTTATCAATAAAAATGAATAAAGTAAATTTTGTTCTACACATATATGTTTAATATATTTTTTCCTAAGGGTACATTCTATTTGTTATCAATATCAATTTGTTATTCAATTGTAGGTAATTATCGGGACAACTATTTATTGAATGTAAATAAAATGTATTTCAAATCTTGGGGGTTAACAAGATTTTACTCGGTTAACTGTTATGGGAAAGTATGTGAAAGATAAAAACAGCTAAATTATATATCCCATATAAATATATATTTACGATTACAACCGACTACGCTACAATTACAAACCTTAAAACTATTTACGTTTACTATTTACAACCCTTACTACGTGGAGATACTTTGTAGGGTTTGCTACGTGGAGGGGGATATTTACCCCCCCCCCCCCTGAAAAACCAGACTTCCTATCATCCGATTAAGCTGAAATTTGGTATACAGATACCTCCTAAAGACTTGTCGAGCAATTTTAGTTTTCAAAAAAATTAATCGATTGGTATAATTTTAATGAGCTGATTACGTCATAAACTCCAGTAAGGAAAACTATATGAAAATTACCATATATGCTATATATTCACCAATAAATGCTACAACTTTTGGTCAGTGCAACCAATTGACTTGATTCTTTTTGCATCTGATTCCGGATCACAATATCTAAATTTTTGGTATATTTTATATTTATACTACTTATACAAATAAGCTTTAAGTAGTATAAATGTTTTTATTAATATAAATTATAAATATATTTTTTTATTAATGAGTTTTTATTTGAGTATTATTTTAAATTGCTGGTTATTTAATAAATAATTTTATTAATCAAGTTAAATGGATATAATTAACGATAAACTAATTTTTTGTATTAATCCCGAACAACAAAAAGACGTCTCAACTGGGTAAACTGGTCACATTACGTCTCATTCCATATTATGATTATTTTTAATTGTTAATTCATTATTTAAGTCATTTTAGATCATTTATTAAATAGTTAAAATATTAAAAAGCTAAAAAATGACTGTTCTCAATTGGGTCATTTTGAGACGTCTTTAAAAAAATTGAATTTGGTACATTTTATACATATTTGCAAATATGTAAATATATCCTATAATAAGAAAAATTCGTTAAGTAAATGTATTTTTGAAAGCAATATACTACACAAATTCAATGTATATTACATAATATATAATATAGGCCTACTTGCGTATAATTCACCAAATTTACTATTTAACATATACAATAGTATCAAATTACTCGCCCACTGTGACTAGCTATATATTAATAATTCAATATAAAAATATTATTGCAATCTAAAAATATTAGTGAAACCAGTTTTATTTAAATAGAATTAAGTAAATTGATTTTCAATTTTTTTATACTGCAGGATTGAAACTTTTATTTATACTTATCGTAAATAGTATATTTAAGTAGCATGAAACAATTTCATTATATTTACTAAATAGAAATTTATTTCAAAAGGAGTCATAAAATATCTGAATATTTGATTGTTAAATAATTGTTACAGAATATTCTGATATACAAAACATTTTTCAAAATTTTTATCCATTAATTGGTCGATTCTTTTTTTATTTATATGCAAATCAGAAGTGTACATTATTTATCGTCCTAATTTTAGTCGATGCATTTGACCGAGAACTATTTTTAAGTGTATATACTGTAGTCTTTTTTGTGAAGTATGCATCGCCAGGACGTTAACTTACATTGACTCCTGGCACTATTAGCTCTATTCCTTTCTCTAGTTTCAGAATTTGGTTTGGGATATGGGTTAGTATATATGATAAATATGGGTTAACATTATGTTATTTAACATTTGGTAGTAATGTATCATTTTTTGCCAAAACACACATTTAGGATGGCAGCACTAAAATCTTTACTTATTTGACTTTTTATTGATTTTGAACTCGTCTAGTCAACTCGGGCAAAATGAGACGTCTTTAGTCGAAGTCATAACGGACATAATTGAGGCGACTTGAGACACGTGCTTCTTGAGACCAGTTGAGACGTCTTTAGTCGTCCTTAGTCGACTTTTTGTTGCAGGGGAATGTTGCAAGTTTCAGCTCCTAATATCCTCGGCAAGTATGAAAATCCATAGGGGGGGGGGTATGAGAATTAATTATTAAACATTTCAAATATTCCTTCTTATAAGAGATTCTGATAATTTAAAATTGCGTGATCATATTTTCATAGACTGGTTTTATAATTATATTAAATATATTGTGATTATTGAATACATGCATGTTTTACGGATTGCTCTGGACGTGAATGCGAAGATGTCCGGTAAGAAATTGGTTTTAACCCTTAAACTACCAAGCCGTGTCCAACCGACCCCAGCATGTGTTCTTTATATTGTCATTTGGTTATAAAGCTTTATGAACTCAATTCGTGTGACCACTTTTCAAGTGTAACACTGGTCTACAAAATGCATATAATAAATATTCATATAAACTAAATGTCTATGAGCTACTAAGAGACAAAGTTGAATAAGACGTGGAT